>JAUBNY010000341.1:89610-112357 GCA_032275445.1 Crypturellus soui
GGGGACACGCAGAAAGGTTCAGGTTGGGCTCATCCAGGGTGGCCGCCAGGAAGCAGGCGGCTCAGGGTCACGTCCAACGGCTTGTGAATGTCTGCAGGGCTGGGGGCTGCAGCGCAGCCCTCCGTCCGCGGGTCCCGACCGAGCGGGATGCGGGACGCGCTCACGGGCACGGCCAGCGCGCCGGGTCCGCGCGAGCCGCCTGCACGGGGAACGCGTCCTCCTCCCGTCACCTTCCTGCGTCCCCAGGGTTGGTGATGCTCCACGGCTGAGGCAAAGAGTCTGAGAACCAGAGTTTTGTTGCTGAAACTAAGCAGCTGACTTTCACAGGGATTTTTATTTATTTCAAAGAAGTGGCTTGCTTACTTACTTGTACTCTTTTGCAATAAAGATAGCCCTCACTCACTTCCCTAAAACTTTCCAGAGAAAGCAGAATTTGACAAATATCAAGAATCAGAACACAGACAGTCTTTCTTTTTACTCCTAGTTATTATTAATATTCTTCAGCCATAGGGATATCAAAGTCTCTGGAGGCGATGGATGCAATTTAGATGCTCCCTAGAGATGGCTTTAGAGCATGTGTAATCAATTTTATAAATGAGCAGCTGGCCTGCACAGCAAGATGCACTCTGCAATTCACCAAAATGAATAATGAATTGCATATACTCTGCATTAAGAACAAGATTGGCATTCATCTTAGAAACTGTTCTGAATAAGTCTCATTACTTTTGCACATTAAAGAGAAGCTAGCGCCTGCCTGCTAGTTAACATACTCCACTTCCAGTGAAGGGTTTTTTCAAAGCAGTGCTGATGCTCCTGACATGAACAAAGTCCTCGGACCCCAGCCTCAGCCTCAGAGCACTGGAGTCAGAGGCAGCACGTGAAACCGGAGCTCGTCCGGGCCCTGCGGAGCCTTCGGTGCTGACATCGGTGAGCGGGTCAGAGGCCGAGGCTCTGTCTTCCGCTTGCCCAACAAATTGGAATTCTCAGCAAGACAACACATATTTATTTCCGTATTGAACAAAGCATTTCTCTACTGGAGCAGAAAAACAAATTCCAATGCCACTTTTATTTCTCTTAAACTTAGTGATCCCTGTGATCCAGGACAAAAGTTTGCTCAGGCCCAAGGGCGTTTTGTTGACTTTTCACCGGCCTTTCAGTCTATAATGCAATTTCTTAGGTCTCTGCACAGAAATGATTTGTGACTCATATTCCCATTGAGAATAACCCATCCATTATATTGCCTCCAAAGAAACGTCCTCGGTGACAGGCCTTTTGAGGTCAGAAAGGCTACAGCAATGCGTCAAGCGGGCAGGCATGTCATACCTGCACTTCTCGCGGCTGCCTGCAAATGAAAGAAAGCAAGCAGAGAAGGGAAGAAAACATGGAAAATAGGGAACAGAGCACTCCTTTTGAACATGCATACTCACACTCGGCAGCCAGCGTTCCTCTGAAGACACAGCATCTGGACAAACGTCACCTGAGCTGCCCTCGTCCCTCCCCTTTGAAGTGTCCTTCCCCCACCAAACACTATTTAGGTTTTCTCACTTGAGATATGGTGCCTAACTGAGTCTCATCAGATTTTACTGATACTTGTATATCTGAATCTCAGACTGACTTCGAAGACAAGGAGGAAGGAAGGAAATAAAAGCAGCAGTTGCTTAGCACTGGCACAAGAAGTGTGTGCTTTTTAGTTTTTACGCTAGCACTGCTTTCATATATGAGACAGTTTTGGCAGTAATGGCATAGACCATGTTGGCCGTATGCAGTAGCAGCAGAAGCTGGGAGAAAAGATATGTGCCTGTGGGAGCCTCTGGGAATGGTGTGGGCTCGGACTCAGGGCGTGCTGCAGGAATTCAGGAATACCCCGAGCCCTGTGGCGCTGCGGGGCGCCAGCCGTGTCCCTGCTCCTCCTGACGAGCTCAGCAGAGCGCGGGTAACCCGCTGCGCAGCACAGCTCACAGGCACAGCCTGGCGCTCCGCGTGGCTCTGGTGCTGAAGAGGTGTAAAATTAAAGGCAGTACCCAATAGCCCGGTTGGATCAGTATTACTAGGATTACGACTACTCTCTCTTTTTGCTACATAGAAAGTAATAAAATCGATAGAGACGTTGGGAGAGTTACATTTATGTGTAAACAAGAGAAATCCAAATAGAGATCTTGGCACCTAGTTCTGTTTCTGGAGCTCAGGCCGTAGATTACAATATTGTCTGGAATAAGATAGTTTTTTTGCAGGTTTCCCCACAAGCCATATAATAACATATTGACCAGTCTTTCCCAAAATCTGGAAAGACACTTCAGGGAAATAGTTCTTTATCCTACTGACATACCTACCACAGTAACATCAAGCAAGCAAAGCAGATGTCATCGTTGTAGTTCACAAACCAGTAATTATAGCTGAAATCCTGCCTACCAGCAGGCAGCTGTCCCAAATGAGCTGGTCATACACAGATAAAAGCTCCTGCACTTCCAGCTCTAAGCACCCCTGCTCTTCCTCTTGCTACCCTGGGTGCAAAGTCAAGGAACAGAGTAGCCTAATACAGAGCTCTGCTTCAAAGAGAGCCAGAGATCAGCTCTGTATATCCAGTGCTTAGAGTTCACTGCCTTGTTGTACTGGAAATACCCAAAAAGAAAAACATTAGAAAGCCCCTTTGCTTCTGTGAAGGGCAGAGGCTGCCCTGCATTATCACAAACCTGGCTTCCCACAGCTGGCCACCAACTGGATTGCCCTCATCTGAGCTTTTTCTTATTGCTTTTGCTTTCCTGGTGTATTTGCTTTGTGCAGCTTGCTCCGGCTCCTTGGAACGGTAACCTCTTCATTATTCAGCCTGGCAGGCTTGTGCTCTCAGATAGCTGTTTTTTTCATGGCTGGTGTTAGCAAAAAAAAAAAAAAAAAAAAGCCACGAAGTACTTTTTATTTCTGAATTTCTAAGCAAGCTCATTCCAAGCCTACAAGTAATCAGTCTTAAAATCCATTTTAAAAAGGCATTTTAGATATGAATCTAATTCTTGCCAAAATAAAAGTAGTTTTCTTCATTTTTTGTGCAAAAAATAAGACCAACTATCAAATTAAGTCACCATGTATAAATTATGTTTTACCAAAGATTATTCTACTATTCAATGTCAGTCTTCACATTGAGGATATATACCAGAGAACATAATTTTTCTAGATATAATTTTTTTCTAGATATAAAATAAGTCGGAGTTCTTCCTACTACATTTGTGAAGGACATATTTGAAGGACTGCATCCCAACCATGCTGCCCAAGGGACTTCTTACTGTTAGTCTGTGGGCAACCATTATTCAGCGGGCATCTTGCTGCTATGCGCAGGATGAAAGGACAAAGGATCCCGGGCCTTATCACTTTTCCTTCCTTCCCCTCCTCTTCCAACTCTTTTCCTCCCATCCCATTCATGCTGGACGATCCAGTTACTGGTCACACAGGGTAGGTAACACAGACGATGCTTCGTACCGCGCTCTGTGACTGCTAATGCGGGAATGGAAGCAGTGGCAGTTAGGGCTCATGGGGCTAGGGCTGGCTGTTGCACAGTGGAGTGGTGCGGTTTCGCTTCCGCAGTGAGTACTTAAACTCGGTTGTGATGGTTAGTTGACTGCCCGTGGTCAGCCTGCAAGCCTGGCAATAGCAGGGAAGCAACTCCTTTCTGATCCTCATTCTCCTTCTGCGAAAGCTTAACAGGTTTCCTAAATTAGTCTTTTTTTGATCAAAGAACTGCTTTGGAAGTGTGAGTCACACTGATATTCCATCCTGCTTTCATAAATTCATCCAATCTCTTGTTTTGAGTGCTTAAACTGCCTGTTTTTTATTTGTTTGTTTGCTTGTTTGTTTTAGAATTATATTAACCTAATGATTACTGAGCAGACAGTACTATTCAGATCTTCAAATGTAGTGTAATCTTTAAATGTAATATGTCTACTCTTCTTCCCCCAAATGCAGGCATCACTTCTCACACGGAGATTTCAATCCAATCTATCTCCAAGTTTGTTTACTTAGCACAAAATTTGTTTTCAGTCTCTGCCTCAGTGCTCGTGTCCTGTGACAGCTTATTATTTGTTTGAGAGAAATCCCACTCACATTGCTGTCATCTTGCTCCTTGTCCATTTTTTTAAAAAGGCATAGAGCAATTTATTAGTAGAGGTGAACAAAAGGCTACAGAGCTTCTATATTACCCTCCTGTCCAAATTCTAACATTTTGAATCACTCAGGTGACTGGATCATGGTTCATGGACATGGAAGATGGGTGGAGAAAAATGGGCACCAATATGAAGTTGAAGAACATTATTTACGTTACAGATTCCTGCCTTAAATGCTATATATGAACATTGGTTTTCTCAGGGATATCTAAATAAACTGCAATGAAATTGGAGCAACAGTGCACACCAAATCCACACTACAGATGGCAGAGCCTTTACTCTGGTATGCACTTGGGCAGTCTGGTCCAGAGACCTTCTCAGCCCTTCCCACTCTTGGAATGTCCCTCAGAAGCTCATCTGAATTTCTTATTCCTCTGATTCAGAGATGAATTAAAATAAGTGGGAGAGGAGAGATACAGCCACAAGTCTTACATCACCGTCAAACCTGAATGAACTACTTTGAATCCGCGTTTTCTGCTCCAGAGAACATTCATTCCGAAGTTTTACAAGTTCAAGGTGCATCTCTTCCACAAAATGCTGTTAAAGTTGAATTATTTTTAAGATAGGGCATATTTGCCCTTCTTCCGTTCTTCCCTCTCTTAAAAAAGAATTAAAAAAGTAACATCAATAAATGACAAAGATTGAGGAAAGGTCTATGCTTTATCTAAGCTAGCTTAGATAAAATAAATACCTTAGCAGAAAGTGCGCAAAGCAGACTGTTTCTCATCTGACATGCCAGAAGCTAAGCTGTCTTACCTGCACTGTATACCATTAGTGAGACTTAAGCAGCCCTATCCAGCAATTATTTAAGGGTCATTTACACTTGAGACCTGTTTTGAGTCAAATAGAGAAGTTTTGCATCCATTACACGGAGAACAAAAAATCAGTGATGTAGCCTCTCTCAAGCAAGCTCCTCAAACCACATCGAGAATGAATTTATGCTCTGGGCTAAGTCTAATTGCAACAGTACCAGTGTGTGAGCACAGCCCTCCAAAGGGGCTCACCCCTAATTACTAGAGCCTTCTGCTCATGTTTTACACAGTTTTCCAATGCTTCTGGATTTATCTGATGCTACTCTAGACCAAATACTCATCCTGCTGCTATGGAGAACCCAGGGTACTTGGGTCTCAACACTGTCTATACTGCATGGGGCACTACACCTCATTACAGTGCTGAGGCTGACAGACTTCTGATGAGGAAAGTGCCGTGGTGTGATAATCACTGCCAGCTTGAATCACAAGGATGGATGGAGCAGGTATGCTCAAAACATGAGCTGTTCCCACGGCAGGATAATGTTTCTGTACCTGTGCAAGGACAATGCCAGCAAACTCTGCAAGATCAGCCACTAGGAGAATCAGGATTTTGCTCAAGTTGTAAGTAAGTACTGCCACATTTAGTGGATTGAATGTCAGGAATCCTTCAGTCATGATTACGGGCCTTACAAATCCTAAAAGCAGGTGGTCATGGAAACTGAGAACTCCCCACCAAACCCTAGCTGTAGGACATTCAAACTTGCTATTTCTTGTTAGTGCAAGAGCAAAATAATACATTGAGCCTACCCATGTCTCTTGGGCTCTCCCTTGCTGTTGCTGGGCTTGGCTTTGCTCTAGGAAAGGGCTGAGGTACAACCCTTTCTCCTCCCATCCACGTGGACATGAATTCAGCAGCTCACGAGCTCATAATGCTAATAAAAAAGTGCCTTTTATTGATGGCACGTATAAAAGAGAAAATTGACCACCAATATATTTTATGGGCTTGAATCCCCAGCAAAAGTAATATGAGCATTGAAATAACTTGCACAATACCTATTAGATGATTTCAGAAACACAAGGAATTCCTCATCCCTTTTCCTTGCCTCCCCCAGTTTCATCTGGGTGACCACAGAGATCTATTTATTTAGTCTGCTAGGTCATGTGACCTGTACACCTTAAAGCAAAAATTAAAGAAATGCCAGAGGCCAACTTTGGCACAGACCCTTTGTGGCTCCGTAGTTCATTTGCCACTGCCCCACAATGCTCCATGCATCGCTTGGTTTGCACTACCAACGGTACCGCAGCGTCATCTCCTTTTAAATAGGAACCTTCCTTCCAATATGTGCTATGCTTGGGCAGGTATCAAAAAGGCAAAACTTTCCATTTCAATCAGGAAAAAAACAAACAAAAAAGTTACCAATGTCATTTGAAGTCATGTGCAGTACCTTGCACAACAATATTTTGCCTCAGCCCTCAGGATCCCACACAGTCAAAATGAAGAAATGAATTTACAGCTCCAAGACTCAAGATGCACTGTTGAGAAGAGTATTAAAACACAAAACACCTAAAACATAGTACCTGTGTTCTCTTTCGTCTCTTTTCTTATGATACTACTGCCACTGATTACATATTAAGACTTTTTCTGTATTTTTAGAAACTGCTTATAGAGTTTAATGCATTCATATTAAAATTGTCATGTTCTTATATTTATGGTTGCAAGTCTTGCAAAATTAAGATATGTCCATCACCAACACCATTGTAAAATGCACCTCCACACTACATTCAAATCTAAATATGTACTCTAGCAATCCCCTCCAGCAATATATTATTATATGCACAGTTTTGCTATTTAAAAGGACATATAACTCTTGAAATTTTGTCACCAAAACATCACAAAGAATAAAAATCAAAAGCCTTCCAGGCTCTGGATATGCTTTCCCCCTGCAATACACATTACTTTGGCTCATGAATTGACCAAGATCTGTCTTAAAAGACAGCAACTTTTGTGCATGACATTATTCATCTTGGATCTTGGTTTATGAATATGCTGCTCTGGTTAGGAGAAATTTCCTATCTGTTACAATATCCTGATTTATTCTTGAGATAGTTTCGTATTTCAGTGTTTGTATGTAGTTTTGTATTGTATGAGATGTCTCTGCCAAAGGAAGGGCTGTGCTGCCAGGAGTCTGGCCTATGAGAAGCTTATCGTCTGACCAAGCAAAAGGGTCTAGGTCCCACCAGGATTTAGAAAAAGTCCCCGTGTTGGGGCTGGGGTTAGATTAGGGCCAGGAAATCGAGAAAGTCAAGAGGTGCCATTGCTGTTGGTATGTGCAGAGGCCACCAAAGAAAATCTGTGATGCTGAGAGACCTGGTCTCCAAACACCTTCCTGTCTGATGCGATGATGGGAGACTTAGATCTAACAGAGGCTGGAAAAAATACCTTATGGGTAGGGATAGGGTTAGGGATAGAGCTAGAGTTAGGGTTAGGGTTACGATTATGGTTAGAGTTAGGTATAGGGTTAGGGTTAGAGTAAGAGTTAGAATTAGGGTTAGAGTTAGGGTTAGGGCTAAAGTTAGAGATAGGATTAGGGTTAGTGTTAGGATTAGAGTAAGGTATGGTTAGGGTTAGAGTAAAGTTTAGGATTATAGTAAGGATTAGAGTTAGAGTTAGAATTAGATATAGAGTTAAAGTTAGGGTAAGAGTTATTAGGGTTTGGGCTAGAGTTAAGGTTAGGCTTAGGGCTAGTGTTGGAGTTTGAGTCAGTGTTAGGGTTAGCATTAAGGTTAAGTTAGTCTTATCGGCAGGTTTAGTGTTTGAGTTAGGGTGAGAGTTGGGGTTGCGGTTAGAGTTATGGTTTGTGTTTGAGTTTGGGTTAGCATTAGGTTTAGAGTTAGAATCAGGCTCACATTTAGGGTTAGAGTCAGAGTTAGTGTTAGACTTAACATTAGGTTTAGGGATTGGGTTAGGGTTAGGCTTAGGGGTAAGGTTTGGGTTAGAGTTAGGGTTAGGTTTAGGGTTAAGGTTAAGGTGAGGCTTAGGTTTAAGGTAAAAGGTTTACATTTAGGGTTACAGTTAGGTTTAGGTTTAGAGTTCGGGCTAGGTTTAGAATTATGGTTAGGACTAGAGTTAGGTTTAGGGTTATTTTTAGGGTTAGATTTAGGGTTACATTTAGGCTTATTTTTAGGGTTAGAGTTAGCATGATAGGTATGGTTCAAGTAAGAACTAGGTTTTGAGTAAGAGTTAGGGTTATAATCAGCATTAAGGTGAGTAGTAGGGGTAGTCTTATGTTTAGCATTATGAGTAGTTAGGGCTAAGGTTAGGTTTAGAGTTAGATTAAAGTTAGGGTTATAGAGAGGGCTAGAAATAAGACTAGATTTAGGGCTAGAATTTGGATTACAGTTAGTTAGAATTAGGGTTAGATTTATTGCTAGCATAAGATTTAGGCTAAAATTAAAATTACAATTAGGGTTAGGGTTTTAGTTAGGATTAAAATTACAACTTGCATCAAGATTAGGGTTTTAGTTAGTGTTAGGGTTAGGTTATGGTTCAAGACAGAGTTAGGGTTAGATGTAGGATTAGAGTTAGAGTTAGGGTATGGTTAGGATTATACTAAAGTTTAGTGTTAGAGCAAAGGTTAGGGTTAGAGTTAGGGATGGTGTTAGAGTCACTGTTATGGTTAGAGTTAGGGTTAGGATTAGGTTTAGGGTTAAGGTTAGGCTTAGGTTCATGGTTAAAGCTAGGTTTTAGGTGAAGGTTAGAGTTAGGGGTAGCATTATGGTAGCTGTTAGAATTAGGGTTAGGATTAGATTTATATTTAAGGTCAGGGTTGGAGTTAGCTTTAGGGTCAGATTTATTTTTATTTTTAAGGTTAAGTTTGGGGTTAGTATCAGAGGAAGTGTTAGAGTGGGTTAGGGTTAAAAAATTAGGGTTAGAGATAGTATGAGCATTTGGGTTAAGTTTAGAGTTATGGTTATGTTGAGGGTAATAGTTAACATCACAGCTGGAAAAGATTTTGTGTTAGAGTTAAGGTTAGGTTTAGGGTTTGATTTAGGTTTAGAATTAATATTAGGGTTAGTGTTAGAATTTTATCTTGGGTTAGGATTATTGTCAGGGGTAGGCTTATATTCAGGTTTGAGCTTCTGTTCCTTAAGAGATTTAGAGTTAGATTCAGGAACAGAGTCAGGGTTAGGGTTCGAGTTAGGGTTAGGGGTAAGTCTAGGGCTAAATTTATGGTTAAGGTTATGTTGCTGGTTAGGAGTAGAGTTATGTTTAGAATTACAGTTAGAGTTAGAATTAGGGTTTGAGTGTGTGTTAGAGTTAGTGTTGGAGTTAGGTTTATATTTAAAATCACCATTAGAGTTAGTGCTAGGGTTTGAGTTAGTGGTAGTGTTAGAATTAAAGTCAGGGTTAGTTTTAGAGTTGGGGCCATGGTTAGGGTTAGAACTGGGGTTAGAATTTCAGTTGGAGTTACTTTTGGGTTAGAGTTAAGTTCAGGGTTAGAGTTAGATTTGGAGTTAGAGTCAGATTTAGAGTTAGGGTGAGGTTTAGAGTTAGAGTTTGACTAAGGTTTAGGCTTGGGGTAGAGTTTGGGCCAAGGTAGGGTTTAAAATTAGGTTTATGGTTAAGTTTAGGGTAAGAATTAGGTTTGCAATTAGAGTGAGAGTTAGGGTTAGAATGAAGTTTAGAGTTAGAGTCAGGGTCTGATTTAGGACTACATTTAGGGTTTGAGTTAGGTTTACATTTAGGCTTTGAGTTACATTAAAGAGAATTGGTGTTAGGTTTAGGCATTGGGTTTAGGGTTAGGGTTAGATTTAAGGTTAGGGTGCGGATTAGAGATAAATTTAGGGTTAGATTTAGAATTAGGGTTAAAGGTAGAGTTAGGTAAGAGTTATGGTTTGAATTAGGGACAGAGTTAGGATTAGAGCTGGAATTATTTTTAGAGTTAGAGTCAGTGTTAGAGTCAGAATCATGTTTAGGGTCAGAATTAGGTTCAGGGTTAGGCTTAGAGCTAGGTCTATGTTTGGGGGTTAGATTTAGGGCTTGAGTTAGAGTTAATGTTTAGGTTAGCTTTAGAGTTAACTTTAGGGTTAAGTTTAGTTTAGGAGGTAGAATTAGAGTTATGGCTAGAGTTATGGTTAGTGTTAGGCTGAACGTTAGGGTTAGGGTTATTGTTAATGTTAGAGTTAGGGTTAGAGTCAGGTTTAGACTTGAATTAGAGGCATAGGATTAGATTTCAGGTTAGAATTAGAGTTCAGTTTAGGTTTAAAATTAGAGTTAGTGTTTCATCTAGGTTTAGGCTTAGATTTAGGATTAGGATTTAGGTTAGGGGGTTAGGGATAGAATTAGGATTAGATAGGTTTAGGTTTGCGGTTAGAGTAAGGGTTAGAATCAAGGTTAGGGTAAGAGTTAGTGGTAAGGATAGAGTCTGGTTTAGGATCAGTGTTATGTTTAGTGTTAGGGTTAGGGTTACAATCAGGATTGGAAATTAGGGTTGGTGTTAGAGTTAGGTTTGGAATTAGGGTTGGAGTTAGTGTAAGGATTAGAATTATGTTTAGTATTAGAGTCAGTGTCAGAGTCAGTGTTACATTTAGGGTTAGGGAGAGATTTAGGGTGAGGGTCAGTGTTACAGTTAGGTAACAGGGTTAGGGATAGCATTATAGTTAGGGCTAGGGTTAAGGCTAGATTTAGTGTTGTTTTTATGGTTAGGGCTAGGGTTAGGCTTAGAGTTATAGCTAGTGTTAGAGTTATGGTTTGGTTAGATTTAGGGTTAGGTGTATTTTTAGGGTTAGTGTTAGAATTGGGGTTAGAGCTAGAGTCAAGATTAGCTACAGGATAGGGATAGGGTTATAGTTAGAGGCAGGGATAGAGCAGATTAGAACAGATTTGAATAGATTACTGCATTCCTAAAGTGGTAGAAATCAAGATCTACAAAGATTTGCAATACGAGTGAATCTCAAAATTCCGATCAATCATTAGAATGGAAATAAAAGCAATGAGGAAACAACACCTTTACATAACAGAAACATCAGTCAGGGTAAATTTTAGAGTTAGATTTAAATTTAGATTTTGGATTAGAGTTAGGGATTGAGTTAGAGTTAGGTTTAGGTTTAGAGTTAGAGTTAGGGTAAAGGTTAGAGTTAGGGTTAGAGTTAGGATTAATTTTAGGGTCACATTTATGTTTAGAGTTAGGATTCGGTTTAGACTTAGCATTGGTTTTAAGGTTATAATTCGTTTCAGTGTTAGGGTTAGGGTTAACTTTAGAGTTAAACGTTGGCATTGGATTTAGAGTTAGAATTAGGGTTGATGTTATGGTTAGATTTAGGGTTCGAATTAGAGTTACTTTTAGGCTTATGTTTAGAATTAGGGTTAGAGTTAAGGTCAAGGTTAGCATTAGAGTTCGTTCTAGATTTAAGGTTAGGATTTAGGTTTAGTGTCCAAGTCAAGGTGAGGGTTAAAGTTGGTTAGAGTTAGGGTTAGGGTTAGAGTTAGGGTTAGATTTCAGATATGAGGTGGGGTTGGATAAAGGAGATTAAGATATGAAACCACTGCCAAAGTGTGGGCTGTGTCACAGCAACAGGATTTGTTCCAATGTAATTAAAAAGTTAATTATGATTAGCTATCTTCCAGAGAGCAGTATTTACATACTAGATGAAGCTCTCACATAGGTAATACACTTTTTCAATATGCACATTGCACATTCTGTAGGAATATTTTTCTTTAATATCTTGAACATCTGTTCCTTGTATATCCTGGCAGTCTATAAAATCAGAACACAAGTGGCAAGCAGGATAGAGATCTGGCCCTCATCTACTCTTTCTTAATAACAAAACTGAAGTATCATTTCCAGTATACCTCATTTCCCCTTTGACAGTTTACCAAAATACAGATGAAGAAGCAAGTAAAAGCATCTTTTTTGCTGTCTTTTGTGTTGCCATAAGCAGCCTTTTCTTTTTTATACCACATACTTTTTTCAAAACAAAATATTATATGCAACATATTTTATGTGACAAGATATTAGAGTGAGAGATCTTACACATATTTAGAAGTTAGTTTTTCAGGAACACTGAACAGTAACAGAATTCCTGAAGGGGCAGAACAAGGAGATTATTGCATCTTAACAGCAAACTTTGCCCAATAGGAGAACTGGAGCAATAACTTCTCAATACAGAGAAAAAAGTATCTCTTTCTAGACACGTTTCTTTCTTATCAACCTTTTTTCCTCCTTCTGTTTATGCCTCTTAACATGTGCATGATATAAAGCAGGACTAAACTTTCACTATTTATGTTTCACCTTACTAGTCTACAGACCAGTGCTAAGACACTGCTGTTTCAGTTTAGTAGCATTTTACACAGGTATATACTGTGATGGATGGGCTCCTTCTCCAGCTCAACCTGACTTCTCACACATCGCCCTATTCAGGTGTTAACTACCACATTATCTGATCCTGGGAGTTGCCTCCCTGATTTCTTCACCCACCCAGACATTAATCACAAACAGTCCTGATGGCCCTATCCTGATGGGGAGATGAGGCTAATTGTGTGTACACTGGCCAACAGTCATTTCTGAACTGAAAGAATGACTATAAAAGAAGTAGTCAATCGTGGTATCCCATAAATATGGGGACAGCTCAAGAGCCCATTGCATCACAGTGGGCTGCACGCAGGGATGGCCCCTTGAGCTGGGAGGCCTCTTAAGGATACTCCTCAGGGTTAAGAGATCCTTCCCACTGCAGATTCATGGTAAGTGACTATAGCGCACTCTCCTTCTGAACTTGTGCACTTTGTAACTGTGCACAAATCCCTTAGACATAAACCACTGACCAGCTCTGGGACTAGGACTGGATCCAGCTGCACCCAGACTCCTCTCAGAAGGGGTTTGGACAGCAAGGGGGGTCCAGTCTGAACCTCGTGACCCAGTGGGAGGGCATCCTTGGTAATTCTCTTGAACCGCCATGCAGTAAATAAGAAGTGACTTTGCTGTAGAATCTCATGAAACCATTCTCATTTTCAATAAAACCTACTCCTATTTCTTTCCCATGAGTGAAGTGCTTTGTGCCACTCACTGCCGCACCACTCATCCCTTGACATATACTTACACGAAAGCAAGAACAATGAAAAATAGGCCCAGAAGCCTCTCCTTATTGCATGCAAATTACAGAAACATGGAATTGTATTATGCCATATATGGCCATATGGCCACTTGGTAACATCCACCACCTAGATTTTGAAAAAATTGTGAAACACAAAAGACTGGAGGTTTGCTACAAGCATACAAGCATTCAAGCATACAAGCATTCAATGGCACTGACACAAATGAAACCTCCTCTGATCTCTACCACTTTCACTTTAGCTAAAGTTCTTCTTTACCAGCTATACCTTTCTGAAATCTCATGACCCTCTGACTTCCAAAAACCTGCTACAGAAAAGGAGCAATGTTTTTCATCTGATTTTTGCTGTAAAATGCGAGGTACAATATAACAATTGAAATGAACATAGAGAGCAAAAGAAAAGGAAAGAAATTAGGTTCTTGCACTGTAAGATACAATAAGTTGCTCTAATGCAGTACATCAACTCTTCATCCAGCTTCTACTCAGCCCATATTTATGTCCACAACTAATAAACAACCTAGAAAAGTTTCAGCTTAGAAAAAGGTGAAAGCATTAAAGTGTTTTGGAATATAATGCCAGATATTTTGTATAAGGGGTAACCACATCAAGTGAGCATCATACAGGCACACAAGAAAGGAATAAAACAAAGGGAAAAGAAATAAAATTGGAACTTCCTGTAATTGTTATTTTTATCTGCAAATATATGCCAGAAGTGTTATCACTGGAGTCAAGAAGACCTCTGTAGTGTAGATAGCTGTATATGCGTACAGGCACACACACATTTGCACATTTGCTTTAGTAGGTCAAGGCACTGAATTCTATAAAAGTCAGAATTCCAGGTTCTAACAAAAAGTTTAAGATGACAGAATAGCAATAGGACATAAAATTGCATATTTACTTTTGAAGCATGCAGTATTTCAGCTGAACTGAACATCTCCATCGAGAGTCAAAGTTACAAGGATGTCCTTCAGTTCCCAACAGAGGCACATAAACACCAGCAGGGACACTGGAATTAATACAGCTCTGTTTGTTTTACAGCTTTCAAAAAAACCCTGAGAGACACCTCTCGTCAGAGAAAGAACAGAGAACATTTCAACCCAAGAGGTCCTTAAGAAAGATCTGAAAGATCTTTCAGGAAAGAGACCAAAAAGTGCATTGCAGAGTAGAATAAAAAAAATCAGAAGAAAATAAAAAATATCAGTCAAAACTTAGTTAGTCAGTTTTTAGAAGTAAAATAAGATTGCCTCCGGTATTCTCTAGTGAAGTGCAATGAAATAGTTAGCACCAAGCAAACTGCAAGCTATTTTCTATAACAGGAGAAGATTACTGCTCACTTCTAATGGCTGTGGACATTGTGAGGTTCCACGTTACCTTTCAGCATCCTGCCTGGGACTCCCAGCTCTTCCAAAATCATACTTTTTCAGAGGGACAGAACAGGTAATTATGCTTCTCTCTTTGCAAGCAAAACATTGATTGAAAAACAAAACTAAACAACAAGAGGCACGATCCCTTTCTATCAATACAGTGTTTCTAAAATAGTCTGCCTCTTTCATGAAGGGGCCTTCATGACAGCTGAAGTGTCCCCTGCCCTGAGCACAGCCAAGCACTATGCACAAATGCACAAATCCTCTTGCAGAAACAGACAGGAGGTCACTGCCCAAACCCAACCCTCCTCCCCGTCTCTCCTAGAGAATCGAAGGTGACATGTCCACCCAACTGCAGCACCATTTCTGATTAAAAGAAAATCTCTCTGCTGAATGTTTCTTGCATAAACAGCGGCATTCTATTTGAAATATGTTTACAGTCTGCTTAATTTTTAGCTCTGTAACTTAATGAGCAATCCAATGGAGGATTTAGAAACAAGATTTTAAAGTGCAAAATAAAGAAGGAAGGCAGGAAAGCACAGTGCCCTGTCAGCTCAACTGAGTAAAAAAGGTCTTGCTTTGGACGGAGAAACAAGCAAACACCTGAAGGGTGCAGCACTAAGAAATGAAGAACCAGGGAAAAAAGTAATCGACCTGAAAGGGATGAGCTGTCCAAAATCACAGCATCTCTTCAACTATTTCTACAACAGCTTCTTGATTTTCTGTATAACAGCTTCTTGATCTCAGCCAATGTTAAATGCTACGTATGCTTCGTAAGTAAAGCTGTACCTTGCAAGGCACTTGTACTTTTAGCACAGATAGTTCCTATGAATCTTTGCTGCCCTGGTTCTTCCCACATCACTGCTACTACTGTTACTGCAAGAGAAAAACATCCACAACATTATTCACTTACATTAGAGGTCACTATCTTATTAAAAGCTGCACACTCAAGAGGTCTGGCTAAGATGATAGGAGATATATAAACACCCATTTGTCTGGGGGCAAGACTTGCAGATTTACAAAATACAGAGGTTCTTCAGGGCTGCCTTGTTATAATGTTGTTTGATCAAACACAACATGGCTGCATCGCACAGGATGTTTAGAGAAATCATCGCTGCATACATTTTCTGCTCCTAGTAAAATTTTGCTTGTTTCTCTGGCTATGATGGATGTCCTCTGCTTTTATTTTCCATTGATCCTCAGTGGTAATGGAATAACAAAACAGTCTCTTAGCTGCATGCACACCAACCAACAACATGGATTTCAGGTACTTACTGCAGCAAATACTTCAATTGCTTATTTCTGCGCCTCTGTCAGCTTCTCCCCACACCTTATCACTATAGTGTGAGGGCACACAGAAGAATACGTAGTCTGAAAAAAAATAATAGTAACTCTAAGGCAGCCTGGAATGACTGACAGCATCACAGTTGCTAGGGTGCTTAATTTCGATCAATGAATTTATAAACTCTGATACTGACTGGAACGCTGGGGAAAATAACTGTTCCTCAGTAAGAGGAGATTGTTGGAGCTTTGCTCAGGAAAAAAAAAATCTTTTAATGTATATCCCAGAGCTTGTATCTAATTAGTAAACATGACTGTGAGTATGTGAAAAGAACACCTTCTGGCACCACAGTAGTTGTATCTACAATAGGACAAAGCTTTTAGAAATCAAGAGGGGCCACTTTGGGAGAAGGGGCTGGGGCAAGGAGGAAAGGTTAGACAAAAAAAAAGATGTCTGTTCATTGAAAGAAAGCTTTAATAGTACTTGTTGTATATTCAAGAATCTGCTTATGTTTCCACTCCTCATCTAAACTTTTTTTTTAATAAAACATGCATTTTTTTCAGCAAATAAGAGCAGCAATTTGGTTTGCCCACTTGAAACAAGGGGTGCTGTTACTGTGGCCTTAATTAAAAACAGGATGTTTTAATTTCAGTGGCTGTTCAAAGCAAGAATTCTGCAGGTCTTAGAATGGAGGGTCCTTACTGTGATCTAGGCCTCTATCCCACACTAAAAATCAGTGCCATTTTAAGACAAATATTTTAAGCAGCTCAGTTTGAATAAAGCAAGCCAGAGGCAAACACCTTATTCTTTGACCTAAAAATAACTTATTTTAAAAAACATTAGCAAAACCCCTAGCTTTATAGCTTTTCCATACATTTCTGTCTCATTGCATCACTGCTTCTGGCAAGTTACCTAAGAGCCCAAGTGGAAGTTTCCATTTAAAGTCTTCAATGTGAAGTCTTGCTTATCAAGTCCAACTACTCTAGCCGAAGCATTAGCCAGTAAGATGTGCACTAGGTCCCTGGATCAGGGTCCCAGCTCATGCAAACACACCTCACTGAGCCACACTTCAGACACTGATCTTTATCAAACTGTAGTTTTAGCATTTACTAAGTCATATATTTCAAAAACTTGATCAGAATGTTTTCCAGAAAATAGATACGATTTTGTATTTATTGGCCAATCCAGAGTCACTTAGAGGAAGATAGATAGATCATTTGAGACTAACATATTAATGGAACAAGCTATACTGAGACTGATCAATCATACAAGCTTCAAACACAAAGTTTTAGTTTTAGTATTTCAATGCTACATTGCTTTGAAGTTTAAATGTTGCCTTGCTTTGAGGTTAAAAATCCTAGGATTGCAGGCGTTTTCCCAACTAATTACAACTGCCTTGAGCTGAGAAGGTTAGAGCAGTGTAAAGCAGTGTAAAAACTAGCATTTTGACTTGCAACATTTTCAATACCTGCTCATCGACCAAATGATCTAGTGTCAGAAAAGCCACAGGTTATTCTTCAGGTGGTTAACACTCATTTTTTGCTATTTGGCCTCTTAACAAACAAACAAATGGTGCCACAAAGCAGGCCAGGATGTTTACAACAAGAGTAGCTCCAGAAAAACATGATCCATCAAGATTCCTTTCTGGGCAGGGTGAAACAGAAGCAGCTTGTTTCTGTCTGCTGGTTGAGATGGGCTATCATTACCGCTGCGTACAATTGCATCCCAAAACTTACAGGGAGCGTCTTTGATTGTAGTACACTCAGCTCCAGGAAAAGCAATGAATGGATTGATTCAGGCTGGAAAACAAAGACATCTAGAGAAAGGAGAGGTGGTAACGGACAAACTGCAGCTATAAACTTCAAAACAAATAACTCCACAGCATCATGAAACACAAAGACAAGAAACTTTATGGCATTATGAAGAAAAAGTGCAGGTGAAAGACCCCAGGAGTGCTTGAAAGGACAAAGGGCAAGACACTTTAATTCTGATTCTGTAACCAACTCAGTATAAGGGTTTCAGTTTTTGCCAGTTCTCTTTTACCTAAAACTGGAATAACACTGAGAAATGTGCTTTAACAGATTGCACATCCCATTGATCTTTTGAGTAGTAATATGATAACTTCTGATAAAACACAAGCGAGCTTTCACATGAGGATACACAAAACTGAAAATAAAGACGTAAGTGCCTAAGATTTGCAAGGCCGCAGTTAGAAACACAATGCACTGTCTATGCAGTACGGATTTTCTGTCCCCTCTCTGGTAATTTTAAGGGTCGAGATGGTCCCTGGCATCTGCTGAACACCCAGGAATGAGATCAAGCATGGGCAGGAGCTGCAAGGCTGAGAAGAGCTGAGACGTTTGCTTCGGGTTAAGTACTGCAGGGACATAGACGAAGCCGGATGGAGATCAGATTTGCCTGATGTTCATGTCATTGCACTGAGCAAATTTGGATCAGAAGATTCACAGGGGGAATAAAGTGCTGCAGTAGCTGCTAAGGAGTTTGATTTATGAGGTAAAAGAGCTGTCATTGCCGAGTTTTCCTCAGAGGGGTGAGTGGGTTAGGGGTGCTTATCCTAACCCATTTCTGAAAAACAAGGATTGTCTACCTTTGGTTAACAAACAAACTCTTAACTGGCCTAAAACTTAGATATATTACTGAAGTATCCAGTTAAAAGAATAATAATAATAAAAAAACATAATAAATCTTCTTCTTCTTTGATTCTTTCTTTCCTTTCTTCTGTTAGATCATCCATGAGGTTCACATTGAAAACAGCAATCTGAAGAAACAGGAGAGGTTCAGGTTTATAACGGACACATTTTTTTTCTAAAGTTAGTAACATAATTTTCTAGTATGTTTCATTAAATGTCATGCTTCACACTAAACAATCAATGTCTAGCACAACCACAGCAACTTTTTAATCAAAATAGAAGTGGATTTTTTTTAAATAACAATGAGAAATAGCAATTGAACAGGTTTAAGATTAATTGAACAGGTTAAAGACTCTGTAATTATGTAGAAAAGAGTTTTTTTTTTAAGCTAAATTTATGATAGACAATAGCATTAAGTAATTAATAACTTCATCCTGACAAGAGGAGAATTCATTTTCAAGCACCTGTTGTAAAACTAAAACAGGAAAAAGTATCAAGGCTTCTGGGTTTGTTCTGTTTTTTTAAAGGATGACATTTTATAATTACCCACTAATTCTTCTATTCTAAAGTCTTCTATTACAAAATCAGTATTATGCTATAAAAAAAAAAGAGTACTGACCACAAAAGGAAAAGTTCTGCTATATCAGATGACATTCAAGAGGGCAGTCCCTAAGATTTGTTGCTATCCTCAGGTATGATTTATTATTATTATTATTATTATTATTATTATTATTATTATTATTATTATTATTATTAGTGACTGACATATTCTTCTCCCAGTTTCCAGGAGCTTAAATCATTTTCCATAAGTTTCCTGGAGCTCACTGGCCTCAATCTAACCAAGCATAAAAAACTCTTGCCTCAATAATGGTAGTTTGAGAAAAAGAGGGAAAAAGAAAAATCCCTGTAGTTTCCCATTTCCCCTTACTCCCACTTCCTTCACCTGTAGGTGAATACTCAACTGGGTAGGTTGAGTATCACCTGCTCAAGTGTAGGTGATACTCAACTGGGTTTCTCTCCTCTGGTCCTATCAGTGCAGGACAGAAGTAAGTAAGTCATGGAGCAGAAACCAGAATTGTAACACTTTTAACACAAGGTTTTAGATTCACAAGGTATGTGTTTTTCAGCTTTACCACATTACATTTCTTCCATTAATCACCCCTGGTGACAGAAGTACAGTGGAAGAAGGGCTAAGAAAGATAACTTGGAAGACTGGAGATCAGTGAAAAACAAATAACATAACCCCCATCACTACTACCTCACATTTTCATTTTTTCCCCCAAATATTAGTCCTGCTTTCGAAAATACTCTCAACTCTTTCTGCGTCTGAGTGTTCAGGGACACTAAGATAGCCAAAGGGTTAATCAGAAGCATTTAAGTTTTTGTTGCTTTCACCACAGACATACCCCTCTCCCATGAAATACGGATGTGTACAGTTAATCTGTTATTTTCAGTGCTTGCAGCAAAAGCATTTTACAAGCTTTAGCACAATGATTTCTTCCTTTGCTTGACTGTTCTCTCTATAGAAGTGTTTCAGATAAGGACAGTATGATATCTCTTCTAGACCTGTGGAGACTCATTTGTCAAGCACATAAATGCACAGCGATTTACCAGCCTGGACACAATATGCCAAAACAAACTAAGGACGAACAGACTGAAATCAATACAGTTAATGCACAGCTGAATTTAGTTCATTTTTTTTCATTTCATTACAAATATAAGAACAATTTTTCTAACTTTTTTTTAAAGGCAACTACACCAATGACAAAAATCCCTAAAAACAATAAAAAATTCATACTGATGTACACTCTATTAAAAAAATCACTATTTCAGTCTAAGCAGGAAAGCACTTCCAGAAAGAACCAGGAAATATGAGTGCAGGTATAATAAACAGAACATTGCAGTCATATGCAAAATAAAAAAGTGAAAAATTAGTATGTATTTGTTAAAGATTACAGCTACATTTGACACACATCATTGTGAATATTTGTATTGTGAGTGCTTGTATATGTATACATCCCTCACTGGATGTTGCATTCAGAGACATAAACCAGTGTGTGAAGTGCCCTTCTATTCCCTCGTGTTTTTGTTATTCCAGGACGTACCTCTAAACTGCATCGTGGCAGGTGGAAATTGCACTGCTGTTCGTTTGGAGATTTTTTTCCCTAAGCTGCTTGATTTTTTCCTCACAGCAGCCACACTTTCCTCTCAGGTAGCAGGAGCTGGTGAATGCTTGAAGTGAAAATCCATGGATTGCAGAGGGAAAAACTAACTTCTAAACTAGATAGCAGAGCCAGCCTACAAGAGCCCGCCACGGGCAGACCCAGCCCGCGAGGAACTAGCCCGCTGATCGCCAAGCGCAACGCACAAATGGGCTTATCCTGCGCAGAGCAGCAGGTAGGAGCGCGCTCCTTAAGCCTGGCGCTGGGTATAGACGTCTGGATGAGGCGGCTCCTCTCTGTAGCCACCTGGGGAAGCCGCGGAGAGGAAGGGGTTGCACCCAGGAGTGCTTCACCGCTGCTCGTGCATCCACTGGAAACACAGGGGGCCCTGGGGGCCTCTCTCAGTTTAGGCAGTTCTAAGCCAGCAAACAAGAGATCTGATTCTATGAATTCTTCTGTTCAGCATTATAAAAAAATAAAGTCTGAGGAATTCCTCTTGCTAATACATATATTAATACCACAAAGCTGAGCTGGAATTTCTCTCTGGCTCTTGAGATAAAGAACAAAAATATCTAAGAAGAGAAAATGTTAGAAGGATTTTCACAAATCTTTCCCCACTGGCTTCATTTCCCAAACAGGTAGCTCACTTTTAGTTGAGGCATATAGGCATTGCTGCAAGAGCTTAATACACTGAAAAAATATGCATCTGTATGTCTATGTCTCTGAAATTATCTTGTTCTTAAAGTAATTAGGAGGAAAACAGATATAAGGGACTAACAAAAAAAATCTCCCAGAAATAATGAAGAATAGACTGGGATAATGTTAACCGGAACATGGATTTCAGAAACGGGTAGCATGATTTGTCATAATGCTGATCTCAGAAGTCATTAAGTGAACGTCATATATTCTTGCAGGACTAACACCATGCTTACATGTTAAACTAAACCTCTTTGATCTTGTTTTATGGATATGGAAGCAAACAAAAATTATGGGATTTACCAGGAAATCACATCTGAAAATAATCTCAAAATAAAGGGGTGTCAGGGACCCCGACGTGCATGGACGTGGAGCTGCGACAGATGCCAGCTCTGCTCTCCTGGGTTCTCGGCTCTCAGTGGCTCCAAGAGATGATGCACTCAGCAGTACAAATGGAAGAAGAAGGAAGAACAACTTTATTTTCTTCTCTTCTGGCACTCTCAAGACATTGAGCTTTACATTATATTTACATAAATACAGAAAATGGACAGCCAGTAGATCAGTCCATACTTGAATGCTACAAATAAGAATGAAATGCAGTAATAGTGTATTGCAATACTTCAACACAGGGAAATTAGTAAGGAGTTCTGTGCTTCCCTGGGACCACGGGATGTTTATATGAAAAAATTGTTTCAGACTCCTAACTTTACAAAGCAGTCACCCCTTGTGTCTATGTGGGCTTGCAAGGCAAATCCTATATAGTTTGAAGATTTTTCTAATGTTAAAATTCCTTAAAATATTTCCATTCAATAGTGAATAAAAGCGTTAGAAAAACTACGAAGTAACGATTGCTCATGAATTGACAACTGAAAACAGGTTGTTTACAATGCTTCTGTGATGGCTAGCACATCATACACTTAGATATCAGTCTGACTTTGCCAATGCGAAACAAAAAGAAGGAAAAAAGCATCACACAAATGAAATTACGAATCTCCCTCTTCTCACATGTCATAATCTGGAGCAGAATCAAGTTGTCAGACAGTACCACACCGCTACAACAGATCACAAGCTCTCAAGCTAGAATTGTCAACTGGAAGAACTAGAATTACTACAGTATGAGCCAGTGTCTGTGCAGATCCAGATTTACAAACACTGGCCTACAGGTACCCCGTCATAAATCCTGTCAGTTCAAAGCTAACAGGAAACAAATATGATCCTCCGAGTGGGAATGACCCTGCCAGCAGGAGAGGGACTTGCTGGTCCAGCGCTGAGGCGTAAACCGTCATGTGAGGCCTGCAGTGCGGGGGAACCTCGCTTCACACGGTGTCCAGCACAACGGGCTTCTATTTAGAAACATCAGCAAGGGAAAAAAGCCAGTGGTGTTCAGGACTGCACAACAATACTGGTTTCAAAGCAAAGGTTTATATTTTCACTTTTAACACCATAATCAAGACACCAGAACTGCACAGAACGAATCAGAAGCGAGCAGCAGCGTGCCCTCGTGGACAAGAAGGCCAATGGGGTCCTGGGGTGCATTAAGAGGAGCATCTCCAGCAGGTCGAGGGAGGGGATCCTGCCCCTCT
>JAUBNY010000341.1:113342-131344 GCA_032275445.1 Crypturellus soui
CCAAACCCGCCTGGATGCCGCCCTGTGCCCCGTGCTCTGGGTGTCCTTGCTGGAGCAGGGGGTTGGACTAGATGATCTCTAGAGGCCCCTTCCAACCTTAAAGATATAACTTATCAATCAAGGTATTTTAAATGTTACAGGCCAAATTATTTCTTTTAGAGGAAAATATATATTCTGTCTAATCAATTCAGCCTGAAAGACTTGCACTGGGCAATGATCCTTACCGCAGAGCCAGAGTGACCAAGCACAACAAAGTTTGACACCCACAGAGATGACTTGCCTGTTACTAGTTTTGATATAAATAAAAATACAAAGAAAAGAGCTATCAAGCACATAGGGAACTTGAGAGAATACCTGATTTTGCCTTCTGTCCTCTGTCAGCTGCAGTTTGGGCTCCTGCTGTTGTTCATGAGTGAATGGTGCCCCATGTGAAGTGGAAGTGACAGCGTGGTGGAATAAACACATGTAAAACATATCTCAGAAATACAGCAAGATGGAGATATCCCATACACATTCTAACTGATAGTTAAATATTTACATGTGTAAGTTGCATTAAGTTACAAACACACTTACGTAGACTGAGGCTTAGAAACATATTATAGCCATAAAAACTTAAACAAGGAATAAAGATTATTATATCCTATGATTCTAGTACAATTATCATAAATAAAATAGCTGCTATCTGAAATTACATTGTACCAATTTTCTATTAAAAAAAATAACTACCATATATGCTGCTGAGAAAAAAAGTTAAGATGCTAGTCATTAAAGAAGGCAGCAAATATTCACATACAATTAAGGCAGCACATCCACATATAATTAAAAGTGAAAGTGCATCAGGAGTATTTAATCTGCTGGAGCTGACAAAAGTATCTGTTCTAGTGAATGAGCCTTCTGTTTCCAACTATTTTTCATCTTTATGTTGACTTTTGATTGTTCCCTCGTACATACACATGGATGTGCACTGTACGTTAGTAACAAATGGACACTGTAACTTGCAAAAATTAGTAATTGTATTTAGTTATTTTTAAATTATATTGTCTGCACACCGCCACAGATTTGCATCAGTTAGTAAATACACTGACCTGAACACTGATTCCTTTATTTAGTAACCTCTGAAACAATAAACCATGGTTTACGAAGGGGCTCGGGAAGTCACAGCGGCTGCGCCTGCCACCCCGGCTCCCCGCGCCGCGGCCCGCACGCCCGGCCTGTCTCCTCAGAGAGGTGCTCGTCCGCCGATCCGCACACAAACCGAGCCCGTGGCTTGCACGGTGTAAAGACGGTACGCGGGGATGTTCTGCTAGAGCGCGCTCTCCCGTCCCATCGAAACACACATCGTTTGGATACACATCAAAATCCGGGTAGCTTGGTGTAAGTCGCACGCGAGGCTCCGTATCCCAGGGCACTGACCGTCTGCTTGCAGGGAAAGCAGAGGGAAGGCGAGCGCTGCGAGGACTCAGCCGCACGTCCCCGCTGGGCAGCTCTCCTGCCAGCCAAAGGCTGTCAGACCAGACCATAGGAAAGACACTGGAAATTAATATAAATCTTTTGTAAGACAGAGTGGAACTGCAGCCGTGTGCAGAGCACGAAGCGCGCGGTGCCAGAGAGCCTCCTCTCTGTGGCACGAACCACAGTGCCTTCTCAGCAGCCGCCTCCGTGAAACTACCTGCCAAACCCCACGCGGCCTCTGCCGCGTCCTCGTACAAATCCTCCCTGCGAGCCCTGCCAGAACGACTTGGGCGCTCCGTTACCTGACAGCGACGAGGCAGCTGGCACGCAGAGACAACCCCCATTTTCATGCAAAACATGTTTATTTTACAGGCATTTCAGTCTCTCATAGACCATCCATCCTGCCTACACAGCTCTGCTGCCTAACACGTTCTGTACAATCCTCCACTAGATTATGCAAGAATTTAGGACAGGAAATTTTTTTGTTGTTGTTTCTGAAAGTACTTCTTACAATGATCCCTAATTCTTTATCAATTCAGAATTCACCAGATCAAAATTATAAGAGCCACAGTCTAAAATATTTAATCTTATAAATAATTCAAGAAAACAAATGTGAAGTGCCTTGGATTAGTGGCAGATACTTTTACATTAACATATTCATTCAATAGTGCTGGTCTGAAGAAAATTTTAAATACATTAAATAAGATTTAGCTCACTGAATTCCATGTACCAGCAGAAATGTACAAGAATAAAAACTCCTGTTGTTACGTAATCATGCAATGCAAAAATTCCTCAGTAAAACTATGTGACAAATTGTTCAAGCTTTGAAAGCTTCCCAAAAAAATTACAACTGTTGCTAATGACTTTAACCCTGGCAGACAGTATTTGGCAAATATCTTTATCTTGTCCAGAAAATGCCAGTTGACTACAGGCAGTGCAAACTTGGATTTCCCCACTTAAGGCTTACATCTACTATGTAGTCTTCATATTTGGTTCATGATAAGAAGACTTTAATTTCCTCCTATTTCCCTAATCTGAATTATAAATCACTATCAGAAGTATGCTCTACAAATTTTCACAGAAAAAAAGTGCTTCCAAACGATACTCAATCCAGGATTTTTTTTCAAATATTGTCAAAGTAACTGACATAATTTCAGTAGTAGCCTTCAGAAACCTAAGTCACCTAAGGACTAAATATCACTTTCTTTGAATTTAACATTACATGTGTATTAGCCTACGTAATTAACACACCCTCACTGAGATCTCATGAAGGAGACAAAAAAATGAGAGTATGAGACCAGAAGAAAGCACCTTGTCCCAGAGGCAAACACGCGAACTGAAGCCTGAGGGTGCTTCATCCTCTACCACAAAGACAGGTGGCCCATGAACTGGAAGTCTCCTAAAAGCAGTTAAAGGAAATTAAAAAGTCAAGAGAAAGAACAGCTACTTATTTTCTGTGATGTTCAGGATCTCCGCGTGCTTCCCCCACACACTGCTTTACTTTGAGAAAAGTATATCTATTCCTGAAAAGATGCTCAACATATCTAAAAGTATGCAGGAAAATTATCAATATGAAAAATGGCCACATAGCTCCTACAGAGGATGAGGCACTTAGATGGTGGTATCGCATCAGTAAAGCAATATGTTTCACCTGCTGGACACAGGCATGCAAAATTAACAGAAAATCACACCTGGAAGGTGAAGATAACACATTTGTGAATAAAATACTAAAATCTCCTTTCTTTTATGTGCTGAGGACAGCTAATTCAAGTCTGCATAAAAATAGTGTTTATTGCATAAAGAACAGGGGAGTGTTTTCACAGCTTCAATAAAGAGTGCAAAATTGACTTTTTCATGAAAAAGCTTGCTTTGAAACTTTAATTCCTAATTAATGTAATTTCTCAAAAGATGTCTACACATGTGTAAAAGACAATTGCATTTAGCAATACTAATGTGTAATGTTCATAAGAAACTGAATAGACCTAATTACTTAAATGCTATCTCTGTGACTATGCTGGTTTGACTTTTTTTTTTTAATACACAAAGTTAATAATCTGAGACACACAAACATTAGTCATGCTTTTAAAAAAACGTGGTAACCCACAATCAAGATATTCCTAAGGCTGGAATGCAAACACTCAAGCATGCAACACTCTCCACCCCTCATTTGGTTTTCTTGGTAGCACAGAAAAAGATGCAAATGCTTGCAAGAATATGAGCTTTTTGCAATGAATATGTATTTTAGGATTTAAAACTGAACTTTCACAACATACCTCAGCAAGTTTTTCCATTTTATGCCCTCTTATGATATTTCAGAAAATTAGTTATTGCCTCATACATCAACAGGACATAGAAAAAAAAACAAAATAAACAAATAAACAAAAAAAAAGAAGAAAAAAGTAGAGATTTATGCTCTAGAGATATAGACAAAGGCCTGGCAACCTTTTTTGCTCTGTCACTGTCCCATCTTAAAAAAAAATGCAGTTATCAGGATGAGGATCCGTGCTACTCAGTTTGCATTTGAGGGCTGCAAATATATACTTTAATTTTATGCATGGAAAGAGTGGCAAGGATTTTGAAGAATTATATCTTAAAAGCTTAGTTTGTGTTAAACTAAAAGAATTTTTGCTAATAAGCCTCAATGATAGCTCAAAGTAGCATGAGATCATTTCTAACTGCAAGGCAATATTTAAGAGTCTTTTTGTTAATGTCAGCTTACAGTTCTTTAAAATATGTGAAGTATTTTCATTTGAATAACTCAGATCCTGAAGAGTTTTGTGATTAGCCAAATCAGCCTCTACTGATAAGCCAGAAATTTCACCGCATCATTGTACATAAGTGTAAGTCTAATATTAAAACCAGGTTATTACTGGAAACAACTTTATTCAAATATTCAAATATAGAAATCAATATTCAAATCTTAAAACTTAACCTAGACATGTGGTATATTGGATCATTTACGGGCATTACGGTGATTATGGGCATTAAAATAATGCAACACAAACTACGGAAACCCCTCCTTTTTAATTTTCTTTTAGAAATAATGTCTAGAATTTTTTTCTGATGAGTTGCCACCTTGCACAACTGTTCCCTTGCTGAATTTTCCATTTTCTGTTTAAGAGTTGGACTAACTAGCACTGTCTAATAGGTTCCAACCTGCAGTATCACAAGGCAAATGGTAGGTAATTTATACTTGTAATTACATAGAGCATGAAGACAAGATTTAAAAAAAATAAGCAAAACAAAGACAACCGCAGCATACCACCGGGTATAAATGCAAAAGAATGGTTTAGAGATTTAATCATTATCTGAATCCAGAAGCTGGTCTTGGTGCTCTGTGCTTGAATTACCCACTCTCATGCTGCTCGTGGAAGGAACAAGTATCATTTTCAGATAGTTTTGCTTTAATACAGATTATAGTACTAATAATATACCTGTGTTTATAAATACTTGAATACTGTCCTTCAACACATCATTTTCTGTAATATAACAGAAAACATTTTTTAACAAATGAAACGGTATTTCATTCTTTTGATTCAGCACACTAACTCAGAGTTGGAAAGTATGCAAGAACGTAGCCTGGAGGAGCAGTGCTGTTCCTAGGTAGAAACCCCGGGGCAGACGCCGTGCCTGCAGCGCAGCAGGCGACGGCCCGCAGCACCTCGCAGTGCATCCTTCCCAGAGAGACAGTGCCAGCTACTCCTACAGTTCAAGCAAGATGGAGACTTTTTCCCTTTGGGTTCATCATACCTTTCATACTGTCAGGAAAAAAAAAAAAGGACCCAATGTTAAAAGAAAGATACAATGATTTTGAAAAAGGAATTAAAATGCTATATTGTTTAGTCCATGAACTTAAGGAAATGCTTCGAGATATTCAGTTACACATTATGATGTCCATAAATACAAGTGCACTGAGATTTTTCCTGTTTTGAACTGACGTGTTTTTATTTTTAATTTTGCCTCATGTATGTCTACAGAAAGATAGAAAGAAAAATATAAAATTAAGTGAACAGAAAAAGAAAAATGTAATCATACTGATACTACGGAAGAGAAAACTGACAGAACCCATCCCTTCTCTAGAAGTATCTCAAGAAACAAATTTAAGTAATGTTAGTTAAATAAAGATTTACTTGTATCACTGCAGATGCAATGATACAAAACCAGCTGATAAGCAGAGCTAAGCCTATAAATATCTTGTAGTTGGAACTACTTTATAACAAAAACTGATTTTCATCTCTTCTTATTGCTCTCAGACAAGTAAGATACATAGAATTATAAAATATGACACTGAATTTATGAACATTCAAAGCTTATAGTTGGTGTGTTGTGGAGTCAGTGTCCTGAGGAGCATTTCCTCCACGAATATTTTCAGGATTTAGACTTACACTTACACATAGCACAAGCAAAGTAGTAACAATGCAGAAGGAAGGACTGATAAGATTGTGATAGTGCTTACCAAACCTTATGGATTCACATTTTTGGCACTATTTTGGTCTACGAGTTTCTAGCTTTGCTAGAGATCCCAAGAACAGATACAAAAAAGCAAAGCTGTGCTACCCATGTAATTACAAATGTCCTTTCTCCACCACAATTCTTCTGTTTCTGCCCATGCTAGTATTTTTCTACACAACTTTACGTTCTCACAAAGCTTTCTAGGAAAAAAAAGTTGTATTTTTAACTACTTAGCACTCAAACATTTTTAAATACAGCATTATGAATCCAGAGTCACCCAGTCACACTAACTAGCATAATTAATCAGGAAGAAACCACTAATCCTTTAAGTTTAATCCTCAAAGCAAAAATTTGTCCCTTCTCACACATCTCATGATTTGGGCCTATAGAACTGTAATGAGGATGGGGAAGACATAGTTAAGAATTGGTTCTATACAAGCTACAATGCATTTTACCACGATAGTTTTGGAGGAGCCTATTTACTGCTAACAAGTTCTTTCATGACTAGCAAGTCCAAAAACAGCAACTTAAAATAACATACACCTGAATGGCACATGCAAAAAAGTTTTTAAAACCTGTGTCAGTGTTTCTGCAGCTAATTATCTTCCTACTGTAACATTAAAGCAACATTAAAAATGCATTTTTTGTCCTTATGTTTTTAACAGGAGGAAGGAATTCCTCTCATGCATAGCGGAGTTTCCGTAACCATCGACTGAGAACATCTTCCATGTTTGCAGGTCACAGTTACTTGAATTACACCATAGTATTTCATCTATTTATTTATTCTTAAATTCAGCAGCTTTCCTATCTCGGAGCTATCAACTATTTGCTGCTGCCTATTTTTAAGCAAGGTTGTAGTTGTTTCCAATTAAAAACCAAAACAAAACAAAAAACTGACTTCCTTAAGGCCTTTTTAAGGTTCCTGTTTAGCAAGCTGAAGGCTATTTCATCTCACAAGTGAAAAACAGAGCTTGTTTTTATTTTAGTATAAAGGTTGTTAAAGTAACATTAGACTGGAATCTTTTTACATTCTCTCTCCTTTATCCGTTATGTTAATTCTTTACATTCACTTGAAACCCTTTCCCTATGTCTCCGGAGGGCAAAGTGACACTAATATAAATAAAAGTCTCACAGCTAGAGAAAAAACAGAACACAATTATGCAGAATTTTAGGACAAACAAAATTGGTAAATATAGATTTTGTTTATTGGCCGATAAAGAATAACAGCACATTCTCCTCACGGTGGGATTTTTTATCCTACCAGAATAATCGCGCACTTTAGCTGTCTGGGCGCAACAACTGACTGTATGCAAGGACCGCACACGGTCGGCATATTCTGCCTTCTCATTACCGAGAATGCCCTAAAGCATCTATCAACACAAAACATGGAAAGGAGTGTGGATTCCCAAAACAAGCAAGTACAATAGATTAAAAAAACAAAAGGGCAGGACTGTTTTTTCTTCTGTCTTGGACACAGACCATCCAAGATAATGTCCAAGGATGGCAACAACACTCAAATCACAGTATCAGTTCAGATGTGTGATCACAAAGTTACTTTCTCAACACTGAGACACTACCCTGTCAAAGGAGAACGTGAAATGAATTGCCAGAGTTGCATAAATTTACTTTTTAGAAATATAAATGCAACCCTGATGCTGCTGCTTTAAAATGCATCATTTATAGCAACAGTCTTAAATTAATTCACGAGAACACAATGGGCTTTTTCAGGATTGATGTCTTCACAAGTTCAAAGCAAAAGATAATGCATCTGGAAATACACTTTGGGAGAGTATATGGAAATTACATCCATAAAGAATACATCATTTTCTCAGCAAAATATCCTCCTCTTCATCCCCTTGAAATCATCTGACAGATTTTGCTTTCAAAGCCAGCAGACTACTATTTTTTTTTTTAAACATAATTCATATGCAACATCAGAAAGAATATGGGTGAATGAGTTGATTTTTGTATGGAAATTTCAGGCAAAGTTATCAAGTTGAAATACAGAGTACATGAAGAATCTGACATGAGCTCATATCAAAGCCATATCCTCTCTTGGTTCTCAGAAGTAACTAATTTAATTTTGATTAGCTTGGACAGGATTTAAATGGCAAGGTAGCACAACAGACATCAAGAGACACTGGCATTCCAGGATCGTCTTATTGGATGGAGACAACTTAAATAAATTGTCTCCATTTTTAACAACTAAAAATCTGCAAACTATAATTCCATCATAAACTCTACAACTTTTCCCCACGTTTAGCATGAATTGTCTCTTTGAATTTCCTTTCTATTAAATAGTGATGTACATGCATGTTTCCACAAAATTTGAGCTTTCCATTAACAGGCAAGTCATCACTGCTATGTATTACCAAAAGGCTTGAACAAACTCATTTTTAAAGCAGAATTGCTTTCACCATTGCCTAACTACTGCACTACAGACAGCTTAACTGTAGGCAAGAGGCAGCTTGCTTGCTCTGCTCTGCTCATGACAAGGAAAGGTCCAGTTAGAAACCTCCCTAGTTTCTGCCTACAGAGTATTTTGTGGCTGGAAGATATGAAAAGGTAATTCCCTTCTCTGAAAGCAGTCACAACTCTCTCAACTCTAGTAATGCAGGAAAATGCTATTTTCTTCTGGGTTCCTTCTATAATGTCCCCATCCATTCCATTGCCCCCATCTTTCACGTTTGCAATTGCACTCTTTAAGGCTTTTTTAGGCCCTTTCTAGCAGCTGGCAGGCCACAAGGAGGTAAGTAGGGCAGCCGCAGGAGAACAGAAATATGCCCCATGTGCCGGAACGACGTTATACTGAGCAAGGAAGGCACCTGCTGTCCGGGGGCACAGCTGGAAGCTGGCTGAAGGGGGCAGAAGGACACCTATAAAAAAATCTCCTTTCCCTTCCTCTCTCCGTCTCCTGCAGTTCGCATACCCTAGAATTTCACTGTTCTGCTTCTGGGAAGTCTGGAAAGTAGCATCTGGGCACGGATGTGCTGGAAATGCGTTTTCAAGCAGAATGACAGAGTAGCATCAAAACAGAGAAAGATTTACTTTAGATGTAAAACATGAAAACTCAAGAGAAGCATCAGCGCCAAAGCAGCACCACACACTGAGGCTATCAAACAGGCATCAGAGCCAAGAGCGCACTAAGTGCCACGCGATAAGTGAAACGGGTGGCCCGCAGCTCTGCGGCCGCCCCGACCGCTGAACTCAAGCAGATGAAAAACCGCCTGCAGCAAAAGAGTTGAACACCTTCCCTCCAAGCCAAGAACAAAGAAAACTGGTGTCAGGCAGCAAAAAACGAACACGAAGAAATAAGCTGAGGAAATAACTTAAACTGCTTCAGACCCAGCTGGCTGCTGCTTGTCTTGACAGAGGCAAGAGGGAGCTGAACCCAACATTTAAAGACAAGACAGACAGATCACCACATTGAGCCATATTGATTTACTAGGACCTCAGAAGGCTACTGGATTTATAATCTCCCCTTTATCTCGTACAAGAAACTAAAAATCCAGACTAGAATACAGCTATACTGATCTCTTTCCAAATGCCACCTCAGTTGCTCTGTTGCATGGATTTACATCTGCCTTATGAGCATTTATTTAAACACCTGCTACAAGGGAGAAGGAATGCAAAATTCACACTATTGTATGACCCTGCTGAAAGACAGTATGAAGTTTTTAAATTTTTAGCACCCTGCTAAAAATACTCTTGGTATAAGCACTGTATATGGCTTGTAAGCAGTTATTTCTTTGTAGAGAAAAATTGCATTTTTACAGCTAAAAGCACTTTTTTTTCCCTGGCTATTTAATAAAAGACAAAATTAGGAAACATGGCAGGGGGGAAATGGTTTTCCTATAGCTATACCCTTATAACAACAAAGAAGCTGTTAGAGCTGTGAGTTTAACCAAACAGCTTTCTGAAGCTTAACATAAATACTAAGTCATGTATGGCCCTAGAACAAACTGAACCACACTCTGATCTAAGGGGAGGTTCTTTTCATGTTAAGTTAGCTGTATTCAATACAGATAAGTAAGTAAGTTTATTGTCTTCGTGTCAAATAGCTACAACAAATAATTTATATTTTTAGGCTTTCTTTTAAAACCTGTCAGAAGCTCTGAACTCACTTGAGTTGAACACAGGGGTAAGGAGGTAAAAAAAAAGCACTATGTTTTTTATTATGAAAAAAGAAATTGCATTTTAGCTCTGGAATGAAAATGTTTTATTGAAATGTTAAAATGCATTCAACTTATATCGCGCAGTTGGTTTAACAAAAATACTTTTTGCACAATGAATTTTATATTACTAAAATATCAAAGTAGGTCACTCATATCCACTTTTATGGTTTTTTTTTTATTAGACTCTTAAGTTAGATGCCTCCAACGTACTAGTGCATTCAGAGATAACATGAACCTCCAGTACAAATAAGCTTTTTTTTTTCTCCTCACTTTTCTTCTACTTTTTCATTCTTGTTGAATGTTTTGCTTTTGCTTAACATGGAAGCAGAAGATTTTTCCTTGCAACTAAAACTTCTTCCACTGAAGAAAGTCTAGAACATTCCCTTTGAGGAAAAAAAAAAAAAAAAAAAAAAAAAACCTTCTGCATGGCCAATTTTAACCAAAACATTTTAGATTTAAAGTGAGAATAACACAATCTGTATGGCAATCTGGTATGATACTATTTACCAAAACAATTAAATAACCACAACAAATATGGACAAACAGGGTTCATCATTTACTCTCCCCTTTTTGTGCCATACACTTTCACTTAAAATCTTGTAGGAATCATCCAGCATATGTTTTTCAAACCCCTTACTAGAGTGATCGTTTATTTGAACTTTCATCTCTTGAGTTGCTATAAAAGATCAGTCAACAAGATCTTTACATTCAAGTATAAGAAAAGGCCCTAATACTCTTCTTTTAGACATTTATCTACTAGCTTTTCAGAAACAGAAAGAAGCAAGAGCTGAGGCCAGCAAAAGATAGCAGAGAAAAAGCCCAACAGTTGCTTCAGCTCTTGACATTGTTGGTCAAGAGGAAATAAATACGTAAAACAGTACCAATATCTTGCCACAGAGATTAAAGTAGTTCTCTTTATAAAACACTGTTAAGACATTAATGAAGATCATCCTATTGTGCCGTTCCAGAAAGAAACAGCTGGTTAAAATATCTGTCATAACATTTGCTGCAGATGGGAGCTACTGAAGAACAGCAGGCTTAATGCAACTACGCAGTGAGGCCCAACCTTCTGCTGTTTTTTCAGGCAACAGTGTCTTAATTTCTGCCCTATCTTGAATTTACATTCATCCCAGGATTCCACACAGATCAATTTTGAATTTAGACTGCATTGCTATTTTACTGTCTGGAGCATTTGGTATACACACATCAACTGCTTTATGGCTCCACAGCACTGCTTAGTAACAAAGACATGGAAAAATACTGTTTCTTGGATTAGAAAAACTTCACCAATGACTAGATGTATGCTCAAGGGTATATGTTGCTTGTCACATTTTCCAGAGTTTTACTGATGCCTTTTTCAGTGAAATTTGATGTAGTGTTTTCCCACAGGAAAATAAGCTTATAAAAAGCTGTGCTAACTGCATCTGCCAATTCTCACAAGTATCCCACTGTTTCGGCTTCCTTATACTCCAAAGTATGGAATTACCTAACTGAAAACCCTTAGGAATAGGCTCGTGTCAACTGCCATCAACTCTGTTCTGCTCCAGTCCACAAGTCATGCTGCAAAACAAGTCACACAATTCAATATGCGCCTCCAAAATGAGTTTTGTTTTTCTTCTACTGGTGTTAGAAGAACACAATAATATTTGTAAAATAATGAGATACCATGATGACAGCCATAAACATAATCAAATAAGGCAAGAATAATGCTACAATAATTTTATTAATCACTTTTTATTTTGAAGAGCTTAGCTCAACTCTTAGTTACTGGAAAAACTGGAAAACAAATGGTTTTTTTGACTCCATATACATAGTTCCTGTGGAGCAACACTGCAGGAATTACTTATCTCTCCAAAAATCATAGAAAAGCTTTTGAGCAGCCATTAGTATGCATATGCACATCCAAATCTCAAATTCCTGTCCTGCAAGATTAACTTCAGTATGTGCAAAAACTTTGAGACAGAAATTTATAGATACAAATTTTAGAAACTCCACCTTTTTTCCCTTAAGACATTAAGCATTAGCACAGCCTATTACAACCAGTAATAGCTGTAACACAGAAACGTTTTTATTTTTTGAAGTAAGTCTACAATAATTATCCTAATAGCTAGTTTATTCCACTGCCATTCTCCTCTGCTGGCCTTGAGGGATTTTGTGACAATGTATTTCCTTATTAAGGGCATAAAAGTTCTTACTGTGGTTTTCAAACATAACACTCTAAGAGCCTAAACATATTTTAGCTATTTGCATTAGGAAAGCATCCCCATCACAATAAATACATATATATGTGTATATACATATATATCTATATATCTATAAAGAATGTTAAGATGAGTTGATCAATGGAATGAAATTTCAACAAAAACTGAAGAAATCAGGTGTTCAGTTCGTACGGTTCAACTTCTGAGACAATATAGGCTTGGTGATAACAACTATAAAATGTCCAGATCGTCAAGTTATCAGCAGCTTAATAGCAATTCTGATATCTGGAGAAAGTTTATTATGGAACAAACTCATAAGAAATATTGTTCCATTATGCAATTTATTTCTAGTGAATCCAAATTCTGCTAATGCTGTGATCACAAAACATCTTCACATTTGATGCAAACATGACAGATCAATTACAAAGTCACCCAGTGGCACTAACTCTGTCAAATACTTTGGTTATATTAGGTAAAACAGGTTATATTTTAATAATGCTCCAACTGCACTGCAGTTGTAAAAACTTGCATGTAAAGTGCCACAGTAATTATCTTTTTTTTTTGGAGAAATTTATCATAATACAAGTTTTAGATATTATGGTTAACAGCAGCATTCTACTGCAAAGAATAGAGGTGCACATTTTTCCAACTGTAGGTTTGAAAATTTCGCTATTATTGTCAACCTAAACAGTTTAGAAAGTCTTACATCCTCTTTCTAAACTAATATGTATATTATATATATTTTACAAATAATATTTTATGTATAGTTGTTTTCGCATTGTAATTAAACAGCAGAAATCTACATTTTTATTTTGGGGGCCAAGACTTCATTTCAGACCCTAGTTTGGAGTTCCTGTCGCACTGTGAGCAGAAGATGAGGAATCGTGATCAGACAGGAAGGAGGCACTGGCAGCAGCTGCTTCAGGGAGCATGGGTGCGAGCACGTGACGACAAACAGGGCATGTTCCCGACTGCATAAAAGCAAGAAAAGGGTTATTGGCACTGTTCACATGCTTTTATAAATAAAAAGTGTAGAGTTTTTGATTTTTAAAATTATACCACATCTTAATGGTATCACTACCTTAAGGTTAGATTTTGCTGGATAAGCTTACCAGACTAAAACTAAGAGACATAATGTCACCAGAAATTAAAGTTGCATTTTACTTTTCATCCTCAGTTGCATAAAACAAACATCCAGCTCTCTAAAAACAGATAGGCTCTACTCAAATAACTTTTTTTTTTTTTTTTAACAGGTGTGAGATTTTTTTGAAACAGGGAATAAATATAAATTAGGTGCATCCGAAAAGCTACATGATGTACTTTGTCCTGGGTTTCAGCTGCAGCATTTACTATATGACAGTAGATAAGTGTAAGATGTATCACAAACAATACAGACATGAAAATAATGCCAGGAAAGTAGAAAAAAAGTTAAAACCACCACCAAAATTCCATATCAAAGGATATCTAATCCCTTGGTCTGAAGGGATTATTCTTTCTCCCATACCACCAGAAGAGACAGCACAGGAAACTACAGGCTTAGTAGTTTTCTAACTAAAAATTATTTGACAACTAAAAAAAATCTAGACTCATACCATACATAAAGCAGAATGTAAGAGGGAATTAAAAAAAAAACTAGTAGTTGATCAATACAGGCCCTTTACTCTAGCTTCAGTCCGATCTTTTTTAAGATATTTTGGGAAATGACAGGTGTACGTTTCTCAACAGTAAGCTTTCTATACTCCTGTACCAGTACTTTAGCAGTTGCTTCTGTTGTCTTGCCTTTTCTCCACCATAAATAGGCCTGACATGCATTCTGGCCAAACATATCCTTGCTTTTTTTTCAGGGAAAAATCAATACATTGACTTTACTTCAGATACAAACACAGTAAATGTTTTTTCTTAACCAAGACAGTAATAACTCATTCTTATTGAAAGCAGAATGTAATTTTCCCAAAAATGTTTCCCCATCTAATTCAAGGAGAATGACACTACACTTCTATCTAAAAACAGTGTTCTACAAATACAGATGGAAAACATTAATATTTATAGCTATATATAATCAGCACACCTAACAATTAAGACCAGATCAACCTCTTCTGAGTTACTAAAGGTATAAATTAATTTCCTCACATTCATTCACAGCATTTGGTTTCACAAAGCATAAAACAATTTTTAAAACAGTATTTCATACCACATTAAAAAAAAAAGCTACAAAAGATTCTTGCTAGAAAAAAAGAATCTCAAATAAAAAAAAAAAGAAGAAAAAGAAAAAAAAAATCAGTATGATAGTATTTACCTTCTGTAACCAAAGGGTTACACAGAGTTTGTGAAAGAAATGATGACAGGGTAGTTCTGTTATGATTTCATCTTTTAGATATTCACTGCAACAAATTGCACAGCACTGGTCTTGGCCTAGAGATATGCAGAAGAAAAAAGCAGTTTTATTACTATTATTGTTATTTACATCTAAGATTAACTGGAATCAAATCAATGCATACTAACAGTATCACTAATGACAAAATATACAATCACATCCAGCCCGTTAAAGATTAGCCTTTCAAACTGACCAAACTTATATTCACAAACTGACTGAACTGCAAAGACCTATGAACATAATTCTTAGAACAACACTGCCACCAACACAATAAATATACTTAAATATTTATCTGTGCAATCACAGAAAGTTAAATTTGCTCCTTTAACCTTTGCAAGAATTATTTATTTTTTTCATACCATTATGGTCATCTGTGACAATAATCTGTGGCAGAGAGTCTATGCTTTCTTTACTAGCTGGTGGGTGAGCCTGTTCCACATCAACGGCCAGGGACTCCAAATGTGCCAGAGCAGTCTGAAAAACGAAATCAAATTCTGTAACTCAAAAATGAAACATTTCATATAAAAACAAACAAAAAATGCAAAACAACAACAAAAAGTTCTAGAGTTCTACTTATATTACTTTCTCAAAACAAAGACTGAAGCAAACTACAGCTATCACAGTCACCATTACATTTTTTTGGTAAGGAATTATCTGAAATTGAAGGCTGAAATAGGCACAGCTTGTTTTTTTAATCTTTCTCAAAAACAAAAAGAAAGTGAAAGTTGTTATTCTCTAATGAACAGTGGTTGCTATAACTGAACAACCTAGTCTGAAAAAGAAAAAAAGATATGTAGAGAAAGCATCAAGTCACAATTCAAAGAAGCCTGCAAATACTGAGCTGTCATTACATTTCACTTTCAGAACACGAAAGCTTCACTAATGTGTTTTCTTGCTTCAACTACAATATCACATAGATTCTACATTTTTCATTAGGTACCTGAGCTACACTAGCAATACAAGTTTTCAGAAAAAAAGGTCCACCCAGTTCATGCAGATGAGAAACATCTAAGACAGGCATAGAGCTATGTGAGAAGTTGTCACTTGCTTGACACTTCAAATTAAGATCTTGATCATACAGAATCATTAAGAATCCAATGCCACAGCAGGCATAGATGATGTCTGTATTATATGTTTGATCATATGAAAGGACCTAACAGTGGAAAAAAAATCAGTTAAAAAAAATCACAATACAGCAAATATAAGCAATCTCAATTCTAGGATAAGTATGAGATGCACCTGGTTGTGTACCACCAATACAAATTGAAACTGAAGAACCAAAACAACTCACTCCAAAAGTACCGAGTTCATATGCTGAATGAACTATTCATACCCCTTATGAACCACTTTCCAATACGCAATTTATTTATTCTAATGGCCAAAAATCTTTTGGATTAGAAGTCTTTTTATAATCTCTCCAGAAAATATAAGGGATGCTCTACCACCTAGCAGCTAAAAAAACTTAATACGCATGTGTATATATATACATATATATATATAGACACACACATACACACACAAGAAATACTAGGTTACACGCTATCCTCTTCAGGCATTTTTGCTGCTGATGTGGAAGGAACCAGCTGAGTGCCAGCCTGAGAACGTGCCTGCCCTCGCACCGTGGTGGCGCAGCGCCCAGCGGCCTTCCCACGGCAGCTGCAACCCAGCAGCCCTGCGCTGGCTCCGAGTACAGCATTGCGGCAGCACAGAGACCAGCATGACTTAACAGGCAAGTATTTACAGGTTCTGCCAAGTTCACTTTTAGCACAAGTGCTCTCATCTGTAAGTCATCTGGTGTAAAGGTAACCCAGGGATCCATGGTGCAATACAAAAGTCTACCTGCAAAATAAATACATTTCTCAAATTTAACAGCTTAAACTCAGTCAAGTCTCCTGCAATGGGCAATGTTGCCTTAATGACATTTACTACTTAGAAGAGCATTTTCCTACACAGCTGTGATGGTCTGAGAGTAACTTCTGGGTTTAAAAAAATACTATGTTTAACTAGATCAGTTGCTATAGTTAGAAGTATTTGATAAGCTCTCAGGCACACAAAAGGACGCAAGATTACCAACAAACTTACAAAATATCTGAAAACCTTTGTGTCTGTATTCAGTATTAGTACTCTAAGATAGAAAATAATTTACAAAAGCAATGTACCACTTGCTTTTGAAAACAGCATAAAAGAAACACCACAGAAAAGCATCTTACAATGACTCCGAAGCTTGAAACGGCATCTCTAAAACCAAAACAGACCAAAGAAATGTCTATTTCATAGCTTTGGTGTCAAGCTTTCCAAGACACTTTTACTGTCATCTTCCTCCTGCACGTGGTGACTGCTTATTGTTCCACATGCCATAATCTCAACGCTGGATAAAACCAAGAAGAGGCTTTAAGCATTTCATATCTGTGAATTGGCTCAGGAAAGATCTATAAACAAACTCACTAATGCCGTTGAGGCTGCTCTAGACTCCTGAAGAATCCAAACACTCCCACTACATAACGTTCTTAAAACAAATGGAAGTAGGAAAGTCACACAGAGATGTTATCACATTTTCAGGACAGAAGCTACCTTAATAGGATTCCAGTATCTTACATAAAATAGCTACTTCTCCCCTCCAAATACACTGTTAACAGTAACAAATTTGACTATCTGTCTTAAAGAGAAAATACATCTGAATTTTGGAAGCACCATGTCATATCCCTTTCATCTCATAGCTTTAGCAAATTGGTTCTGAAAAATTTTTGAAAGAGTTTCCCAGCTATGATAGACTTCAATAATAATAATATTGTCACAGGTGGAAAAAAAACTAGTTCACTAATCTTCTGCTTTAAATAATAGAATTTGAGAAGATTTAAGGAGGAGGATTCAGGTTGAATGAAAGTCATAGTGATCAGACAGACTTTTGATGATGTAATTAAATATTAACAAATTGGGTTGGGTTTATTAAAGTTAATCAAAGTTTAAGACTTCCACATTACCAAACCCCTGGTGCAAAAATACTTTTCATCGCCAAGGAGAAGACAGGCTACTTTCAATCATGTGCTATCATGTCTGACCATCTTGACCTTATTGACTGAGACACTTTCCATGCAATCTTCTGAAAAAACTACAATCATTTTCCATACTCCCTAGGAACGAAAGATCAGAAACTGTGTTTTTCTAGTAGACAGAGATGGTATTTTCAGGAATGCATCTCTTGGCCAAATTTGAAAAACTCAGTTTAGTTTGCTCTTTGAATTCAAAGTAAACATTTTCTTTTACATCTGTATCTATGTATATATCTTTTTTCCACTGAAAATGTTATATTCCACATACCTGAGCAAGCATAGCAACCATAGTAGCAAA
>JAUBNY010000341.1:131354-148725 GCA_032275445.1 Crypturellus soui
ATTTACTCTTCCAAATTTAAAGCATGGGGTAAGAGAATTGTTTTTCCCTCTTTTCTCATATCCACAGTGACTGGATGTAACTGGTGCCATACTCAGAGGATGATACATTTGAGGACCTCTCTCTGCTTGCTAAGTGGTTCAATGACACTCGGTTCCTGGTGACACTAATGTAATTACAGCAGCTTCTCTCTCACTCATGCATATAGTCACCTAGGATTGCTTTCACAGGTCAGTCTGACAAGAGTCCCTGCATGTCACCTGACAGAATTAGCTAGAGAGTTTTGTTAGACAGTAGCGAGACAAACTCACAAAGCCTAAAGTTCATCTAACATACAGATTTAAAAAAAAAAAAAAAAAAAGAGGTTTTCTACACAGAACTTCTTGCTCTGGGGCTAAGAGAGCATCAGCTGCTTTCAATAGCTACAAAGAAACTGTAACAATGAAAATGACACTGATTTTTCCCTATAAAACTTCAATACACTGTTTTTGTAGTAAGGGTATAAACAGACCTCAGTTTTGAAATGTCTCCAGTCAAGTAGTGGTAAGATCTTGCATAGCTGAAGACAACCCAAAGGACTTGCTCTTAAGTAATGCTGATCTCCTGTATAAGTTGAGGAAACTAGGAGAGCTGGAAACTGAATCACTATCCGCTTCAGGGAATCCTTTGACTTCCTTCCCCCTCGGAAAAGCCCCAGGAAGTTTATTTTCCATTTTCCATCAAATCATTAACAACCCAGAGAACCATGAGAAAAACAAACAAAAATATCTATAATTGTCTCACTGATAGTCAGCTTTAAAAAAAAAAAAAAAAAAAAGATATCCTTGGTATTGTTCCTACACACTAGCACATACAGTATGATCTGTTCACACCTTTAATGAAGGACCAGGAGCCAAGTAGTCCTGCCCCTCAATTTATGTCACATATGAAACAACTCAAGGCAATTGTTGCAATATCGTGTAACATGCATACTCGTCAGACACATTTAACTCTTCTTTTGGTAAATACCCTACAGGGGAAATTTGCCAGAATGAAGGAATTGAGAAGTCTCAAACTGAGTTTTCCCTAATTCTACATGCCATTTAAAAGTGACTAACATCAGGCAATTCATGAAAAAGTAAAGAAAAGAGGAACGACCCCACAAAACTGTGGTGGTTTTTAATAAATGACAAAACCTGATTAATCTGAAGTTAAATAGATGAAAAGTTAAGGTTAAGACAGTCAAATCCAAATCAGTCTCGTGTCAAGCAATAAAGAGACAAAGTCTGTGTTCTACTTATGTTTTTACAAAAAGAGGCTGGAATAATCTTTGGACACAGATCCAGATATGAATACATTTTCTTTTGATACGTAGGGAATTTAGCAACACTAAGCTCAGGTTGAAACAGGAAAGTCATTTTTTTTTCCTGAGTCTTGGTCAAGTCCTGAATAAGGATGCAGTAATGAAAGCCTATGTCATGATACCTTTGATATAATACCACTGAGAACACGTAGAGTATTCTTACATACTGCTGCAGAGTTGATTTAAGCAAAACCTAAGCTCTTTTGCATTTAATGTTAACGTGTAAGAGACTACTGGCTAAATTATAAAGTTAAATAAAGAGTTGATGTGCAGTTCACAATGACTTGAATATTCGTCCATTAAAAAAGAAAAAAAGAAAAACTTAGTGCACTTTGGTTTTATTTTACAGAAGTCAATAACTATAATTGAGTACCTCCATAGCTTGTGCTAGGCGTTCTTCTAATGCCATATATGTGAGGAACTGAGGGTCCACATATGAAATGGCTTGAGCAACTCCTAGGCCATCCCCAAATTCATCAAGCAGTCTGAAAAACATGATTTCAGTAACATTCTTCATTACAAAGTTAATAGTAACAGCACAAGGGCTGGGTACATTAATTACTGTGTATCATCTAATACCCTCATTTGTACCTGTACTCTAGGAGTAAGTTTTACTGTTAACTGTCTCAGGATAAAACACGCAGTTAAAGGAGTTCTGCCAATATATTTCACACACATTATTAAAATCAACTCTTAAAATTAGCACTCAGATTTTAATAATGATTTACATGCCTTAGCTTAGCAGAAGCTGTAAATCTTGTTTTCAATATTCAGAGATAAAATTTTAAAATGTACACAAGCAAAATCAAGCACGTATCTGTATATGCTGAACAGAAAAACAGCCTAACAGCCTGTTAAGAGAAGTTTCTCCCCCCCAGTCTGGTCACTTAAGGAAGCTTGCTGGATGCAGCATTCATAACTGAAAAACAGCATCTGTCCATACTCTATTAAGAATCCTTCAGTTCTCTTGGTGACTTGTTGCCATAGGTAATTGCCTTTCACTAAAAGAACATGTACTTTTCAGTACATGTCACTTTCCAGTTTAGGCTTCTATGCATTACGCCCCATTATACTCTCTGTAAATATATCAGAGAGATTGGTATATTCTCCTCACCGAGGTATACTTATACTAAAATTTAATTATTTTTAATAAGCTAATATTTAAGTCTTACACTGGAAAGCATTCTCTCTAGTTCTGTTTAACACTCACTTTAAAATAAACACACTGTACTATTCTAGGGTTAGATTCAATAATGCCATGCAAGTGGTTCTTGCAATCCTTCTACTATTTGCAGGAATTTTCTAAATTATATTACAATATTCTTCAATAATCTAGTTACAGACAAATCAAATGAAATGTTCAAAATTATGGTAATAATAGGTTTCCGCTTGACATTACAAAAAGTTTTTTTTTATTTAGTCTAACAGCATACACAATGGATGAAAAGTTACAAAATAATGATTATATGCATACTGCTATACTTTTATATACATCCACTCTGTTTAGTGGCATGGAAATAAATTGAAGAATATACATAAATCCTCTGACCACAGGCTGATTTAGTAAATGTATGATCTTTTTCTCTTGTTAGAAGAAAAACAGCACTACCAGGCTTGAAGCAAGTGCATACTAATGAACACGTGTATTTTAATGCGTAAAACAAAAAGCAGAGCTTTTATACTAACTAAAGCCTCTGAAATTAAAACAGGAAACCATCTCAGGCATACCTCCACTCAACATCCAGGTCCTCACTCATGCTGGAGTCATCCTCAAGGTTGTTGTTCCCATCCAGCATAAAGAAACCAGGGTGCACCAAGTGATTAACTGGATCATCTTCTTCATCACTGCTACTTTCTATTTCTTCATGGTACTGTAACCAAGGAATCTCTCCTTCCTCCAAAGATGTCTGTTCCCTTTAAATAAATAAATAATTGAAAGGCTAAAACTAAAAATTTGGAAGAATTTACAGATACATGCAAATAGCAGAAGCTATATATATTGCAAAAAGGGTAACAGCCTTATGTTTCTCAGACTGCAAAACTCTAGATTCTCAATTGAGCATTTACTGTTAAAAAACAAGAAATTTCTAGTTGCATCAGCTGACCCACCCAGACCTAGAATCTTGCAACACCCACGATTCTGTAGCGAGAGTGTTTGTCTAATGCACAAGAGCAGTAAACAGCTTTCTTTGCATTTCCCTTCACATGTCTTCAGGGCTAGCAACTCAGATTATCTATAGATTATCTTAGTCATGTCTGAAACTGAAAAGGCTCTCCTTCCAAATGGAAGCCTGGCTTCAGTGCAAAGAGATATGATAGGTAAAAATGCTATATACATGAGAGAGCCATACATAAGAAATAAGGATTTTTTTCCATTCCTGAATTTTTCTAGAGCAGCACAAGTCACTTGGATGTTTCAAACCATAGAGCTGAGAGATCCACTTTCCATAGTGGAAAACAAACAAGCAAGAAACATATCAAAAAGAGCAATATTTGCAGCCTGTTCTAAACAAAGAATGCTTAAGAGTTTCCATGGTCATTCTGAAGTGGATGAGCTTGTATAAAGTTTTTGGAAAGCTATGCTAATCTTCCAAATTCAAGAAGGCAGTGATACAAATAAGCTAGGGACAAGTAAGTTAAGGACACAGCTTTGGAGTAAAAGGTGTTTGCTACTGTCTTCCTTAGTGTTGAAAGCAGCAAAACACATAGGCATTACTTACTGCTAAATAAAGCCTCCAGCTAAGAACACAAGTTCAATGACAGATGCTAAGGGAAAAAACAATAAACCAAGGTAAAACAAACAGACAAAAAAAACCCCTTCACCTTTATCCTTACCTACTTCTATATACAAATCTTGCATTTGAGCAAAGGCAGAAGGTATTTTTAAAAACTATAAAAAATGGATAAATGGGAAAAAAATACGAAAAACTGGGGAAAAAAAAGTTCTCAGCAAGTAATTACTTCAGGTTTTCTATAATCACTGAAACATCTAAACCAAAAAAAAAAGCAGTCATTCGATTCACTAGAATATGAGAACAATGAAGCAGAAACAATGGTTATGCAACAAGTACAAAGTGGTAGGCAGGTACACCTGCCATATTAAAAAAAAAAAAAAAAAAAAAAACAGCTCTTTACAATTAGCCTGTATGTTAACAATTCTAATCTTGCCTTTAAAAGTACAGACATCCTACTAACTTGCTGCTTTTCTTAGCATTAGAATGCCACCCTCCCAGTAGTTCTACTTCTTTCATAAAAGTCAGCATTGCTTGCATGACATAACATTTTTTCCCTGATATTGCTAAACAGAGCAATATCAGAACTAGTATGATTGTTCTGATGTAGGAGAATGATTACTGATAATACAATAACTATTTCTGGAACAGGTACTATTCTCTACAGTGTTAAGTAGGTGCTAGCCAAACATACCCTCCTTGGAAACAGAAGTCTGTGTTCTCCTCTTCCAGGCCACTGCTGGAGCTTTGCGCTTCTGGTTCTTGCTCCTCCCTGCCTGGGAGAGTCTCCCAGCTCTCATCACTTGAGGACTGGTCTTTATCTGTGGCAGCAAAATACGCAGACAAAGATGCGGACCATTCTCCATCGCTGCATTCGGAGCTGCAATTCAGACAAGGCAATGCGGTGTCAATTTAAACACCACTTCAAGGGGAGAGAGGAAAAAAAAAAAACACAAGACAACACATATGATTTGCCACTTTTTCTGTAATTCACTTATTCATATTTCTTTACAGAGTAACTATGTAATAAAGTTAACGTTCATTCTTAAAAAAAAAAAAAAAAAAAAGAATCACGACCATCCTACTCAGCAAAAAAGTTTTACCCTTCTCCCTACACACTTGCAGAGTACATGGAACACGTCAGGAAAACAAGACTAAAACCTACTATGTAAAACTCTTTCTCCCACCAACCTGCAAAAAGAAAGTAATAGCAGTGAATCCACAAAGCATTTGACAAACATGACAAATATTGATCAGTTGAAAAACTGGACAAACAAAACTTTGCAAGCAAGAGCCTCAGTAAATTCCAAATTCCTTTTTTTAAACACGAAAAATGATACCAGTGAGAAAATACTGAAAAAATAGGTAATTCTCTACCCAAAAAAGATGAACAGCAAGAGGGCAGTTCAGACAGAATTTGCTCTTTCAGCTCCACCACCATGTAGAAAAGAGTAGTAAATAACAAACCATGATCAGTTTTACAACAGCAAGAGTAGCAGAATCCCTGGACAAAGGATGGACTTACCCACTGCCACCCTTAGTAATACATTTAGAAAGCTCCTTCAGGACTAGCAGTAACACGAGACACCTACTGAAACCAAAGCAGAGTCAACCAGTCTCTTCAAAGAGTTACAGTCCCTTCAAAAAGGGAAACGTTAACAGGTAAGTGAACACAAAACATGCTTGATAGAGCTCATCTTACTAATAACAGAGCAACCCAGGACACTTGCATCTCATTTTTTAATCTGCTAAAACTGCTAAATCAGTGTGCATCAATGTTCTCATCTCCCTTCCTTCGAATTCATTTTAAAGAAAACTCTCTCTACCTGGGTGATATTACAATCATATGCCAACAGAACTTGCTGTTTGATGATTTACCAATAATTTTGAAAAAACGAGCTCTTGTACACTTGAAGTGTACAAGAACTTGTACACTTGAAGTGTACAAGAACTTGTACACTTGAAGTGTACAAGAATAGAGATTATTAAAGGCAAAGATTATACAGAAATATTTTAATTTGAATCTGGGATATATTTTTCTCTTAAAATTCTGCAGAATGCGGAAAGTGAAGGAAATGAGAATATTCATTGTCCTGAGGCCATTTCAAAGATTTCTTTACAAAAGAAATAGTATCTACTGAAAAAAAAAGATATTTTAATAGATGAGACAGTCTGTACTGTCTAGTATATATGCAATTCAATGCATCCTGTATTTCCATAGCTAACACTGAATCACTTACATTTAATTTTTTTTAAGGCTATTCAAATATGCTTTAAGATTAGCATCTTAGAGACTCACATCTCACATTCTAGCTTTCCCTACTTTACAGTCCACTTAGGACTTCTAATGCAGATCTTAATAAAAGTAATACTGCTATATTGCTAGTTAAGTTTGTTCTAATATTCTGCCTTCAAAGTGATAGCAGAAAATTTTAGATACCTACAATGTTTTAAAACAGAGGATATGCTTTCAGTCATTAATACTGTACAAGCAAGAACACTGAATTTACGTACTTCAAAGTGTAGGATTTAATAGGGTCCAGTTCTGCAGAGATGCAGAGTTTCACATAAAGGTTGGTGAGTTACAGACCTCTCACTTGCCAAAAGCACACTGCATTTTCCTAGCATCTGTACATGGATTTTCTGGGAACAGTGCCTACCCAGCCAAACTGAGCTGCACTTAACTCCTCTGTTTAGTGCTAGATCATGCAATAATGAATCTGTTCCCACTACACTGTCCCGCAATGGGGAGCACCCGCAGCCACCCACCTCAGAGTAAATGTGGTTTTAACAACCATGCGAAACTTCCCACAGCACTTCCTATTCCACGCCAGCATCGTAAGAGCTGGGCTTCTGCTCAGAGCAGAAAACACATGGTGAAGGCCTAAGCTGCAGCAACCAACATAGTGATTTGTTTCTCTGGGTTGGAAAAGGATGCAGCATATGACACCTATATCAGCTATGTTCTTCATGCTGCAGATTTTTTAAATGTGCAAACAATGACTAAACATTCAAACATACAACTTTACTTTTTGAGAGCACCAAAGCATATATTAGTCCTTTTTGCAGACTAAACATTTGACAATCCATAGGATATATTGTCTGAAAAGTTAGGACATCCAGATTTGTCTTGAAAAATGTCGTGTAAGTGATGAACATCTCACGTTTCCTGTTTAATTTCTTTTATGAAGAACACAGTGAATTTCATATACATAAGTTATATTTCTTTTTTAAAACCATTTGACAACTGTTTTTTTTTGCATCATAGGAGCCAATGCTCTCTTTGCAATTAGAGTATGTTTTCTTGATTGCCTTTTAAACCGCTAGTGCTGTACTTCAGTAGAAAAAAAATAAGTTAAACAGTAATATAAACTTTTGAAAAGCAAATATTGCAAGGAAGAAAAGGATTTTTGTAAAGTGCACCCATATCTTTAATAATAATAAAAAAAAGTTTACTAACCCATTTTACAAGCCCTTGAGGATTTTGTTCTCCCATAAATGAGACTCTGCAATACTTTAATGACAAGATTTTATGCCTATTAATTTTCGCGCTGTGCACCTCACAAAAGCAAATAGACAGGCTTAACTATAAAGCACAGTAGCAAAAAAGGAGAAAAAAGGCATACTGTCACCTATAAGGTGAATTCTAAAGAATCTAGTGGGAATATAATCAAAGATGGTGAAAGGAAAAGGGAAGAAAATTTCAAGAAATTCAACCTAAAGCAATCACAAAAACTACTCTAATACCTCAGTTTTATAACCCTAACTCACACCGTCAGGCACTTTATCAGCATTATGTGAATCACTATGTATTCATCAACACAAGGTTCACACAAATCTGTCCCAAAACAGGACAAAACTGAACGCTGCCCTAGGGATCCACACTGAGCCTGCAGATCTGAAAGTGGATTCAGTTACTTTGGAAACATCTGCTATTTGAAAAAAACCAGCAGGATGTTAACAGCATTAAAAACAGGATTATAGGTAATCCAATCAAATTATTCTTCAGAGAAGATGAGGAAGAATATTTTCTTTCACAAAGTCTGGAGACGCAGATACATACAGGCTGGCACGCATAATACTGAGATCTGATGACAATTAAATTCTGAAAAGTAGCAGTTCTTTTAGGGAACATGTAATTTACCAAAAAAATAGAAAAAATAATAAAAAACATAGCTGAGCTAGTTTTCCCCCTTTTTCATCCTCTCAGTAAAAATGAACAAATTAATAATCTAGTGAGTATTAGTGTGCTCTAGCCCTAAACAAAACAAAACAAAAAATTTAGCAACTGGATAGCAGACTCCTAGCATATTAGGTTTTCATTGTTTTTAAAAAGCTGCATGGCACCCCCAACTCAGAAGCACTACACACAACTATTCTACAAAATTTAATATTTGAAATTAACCTAGTAAAAAAAAGCCTGGTAACAAATGCTGATCTGAAAACATTTACCTTCCCCAACTCCACCCCAGGCATTACATTTTTGTTTAGCTTCAGAAAACATTTCTAAGAATTCCTGCATTTATTTAATGCTCACTGAAATCTCTACGGCAGTGTTATTAGACATGAATGTTTCCATATCTATATATTTTAAGGTTCCGCTTTTTCATACTTCTGTACAGTGAATTTTCTTGATAACCAGAAGCTGTATGTAAACCACTAGGATGCTGCTCCACACCAAACAGATTCCACTGTGAAAGGAGACTGATGCTCATGACTATGCAGTAATACTACAAGATAGCAACATTATATCTATAAGGAGGTAGTAACTATCAGCATTCCAATAACAACTCAACCCTTCCCTTATCCAATTCTTACAAATCAAATTTTAGTAGATATGTACACAGAAGACAGACATCGAAATCATAATAGTGGATCAGGAGAATTTAAAGCATAATCTATTTTGATTGACTTCAGAAGAACCAGGAGGAACAGCTGGCATCTTGCTATAGGATCAAAATATTCTGAAATTGCTTAAACTATTACTATGTCCCATACTGTTTGCCAGCAATTTATTCAGACTATTCAAACTATTTTACACATAGAACATGTAATGCAGAGAACATGTAAAAAGTACAGAGTCAAAAAAGTCAAAACTTGCCTGTCTTCATCTTTGTGGGAAACTGAGAAGCGTCTGCTGCAGTCTTCAAATTCATCCCAGAAAGTGTTATCATCTAGCACAGTTTTTCTTTCCTGAGCAGTTACATTTTTCCTTACGTCTGTTTTTGCATTCTGTGTACCTTCATAGTCTCTAGTGCCAAAGCATATACTGGAACTCATTTTTTCTTTGCCATTCCTCGAGGAGCATTCTGCACGGCCATGCTGGACTTCAGCACCTTCACTTCGCCTCCTAAAACTGCTCTTCTCTTCATCATCACTAGGGAGCACTTTCTTTCTATCCAACTGGTTTGTAGAATTTTGTTTTCTAATTTTGGGTCTCACCACAAGTTCAGGCAAATTCGCTTGGTCAGTCTTTCCATCACTGACATTTAATTCGTTACAGATTGGTGTCCTGATTCCAACATCCACTATATCTTTTGTCCGTTGTGTGTCACAAGTGGCAATACAAAGGTTATTTTTCAGTATAGTTTGATCTTCAGCACAAGATTTTTTAAATACCCAGTTGTTCTGATGGGACAAGTCTGAATCCCTGTTAGAATATCTCCTTAAAGGCACTGGTCCCACTTCTTCACAACTTTCCCTAGAAACACTGTGGTTAAGACTGGTTAACCGGGATTGTAACTGAGAAAAAGACTCTACACCTTTTTCTAACTCAGAAAGCATGTTATCTAGTGTTTCCTGAAATGTGCCCGCTTCTTCTTGTGCCAAGGAAAGATGGTCTTGGCCGTCATCATCCTCTCCATCACTGCTATCTGGCTCATAAGAGTCAATGTTTACAAAAGCAATTCCATTCTGGCCATTCAAATCATTATGCTCTCCAGGAGCATATTCTGCAAGGTCCTCAGAAGTCTTATCAGGATTCATCATGCTCCCTGAGATCTCGTTGCCTTCTGAAATGTAAGAAACTAGAGAAAATGGAGAAGTGTTCGTCTCAGAAGTTTGGCTCGATGCAGTTTGGCAAATAGGTGCTCCAGTTCCAACATTTTCTAACACAGGCTCATCCGATAAACCAGAACAAACTTGAACCAACGGACTGGAACCTTTATAAAAAGTTATAAGAAAGAATGCATTGGAATGATCAAACACAATAGTAATGTTCTCATTTACAACATCTACTAATGGAGAAAAAAAAAGGGTAGTTTATTGAGACTATAGTAAAATTCGATAGACACACATTTGTTAGATGCACCGATTCTTTACTAATATATCATGTTTTCATTTTTACAAACTAAGCCTATTCAGACAGATTAAATGACTCAGCTCATCCTGCGATAGCAGCAGCAAAAAATACTAAAGAAGGACCACATTCAAAAGCAGCATTTCTAAGTTGCTTACATGAAAAGGAATTCTAAGACAAGGGCAGCAAACTTGAAAAAATATGCTAAATGATTAAAAAAGCTGCAACATTTCATTCAATAACATAAAAATCAGACTACTCATTCATTAACTGACTGAATTGTTCCTCAGGCCACAGTCAGATAAAGTTGTTTATTGATACTATAAATTACATACTAATAGCGCTATATTTTGTATATGCTGCTATAAATGCAATTCCTTATAAGGAAAAAATAACAGCAGAGTTGAATGCAGAAATTATAGTCAGCAGTTATTATCACTGCAAATTCAGTTTGCTTATTTTACAGTTGAACTTCTTGCATAAAGGAACAATAAACATCAAATCCACCAACGTGAATTAAACTTAAAAATACATTGCACAAAATTAATGCTGAGTGCAAGTCGCCTGTAAATTATTAAGCAATGCACAACCAAACCATTTCCAAAACCACAATGACTTGCATAACTTGATGCAACTTCTTATAAATTGCTGGTTGATATTAAAACATTTCGGAACTTTTAATCACAGGAGGTGAGGAAAAAAAAGTTCTGGGCAGAGAAAAAGTGAGATATGCATGGTAAACATAGGCATTCCATAAGACGTTTTCAAGAGCAGCAAAAGAACTGTTAAGTGAATATAAACAGATTCTTCAAGTACACCTGGAAAATAGTGGTTGCATGGAGGTCAAGTACATTAGAATTCTGAATACTGCTGAACAGATACTTAGAACTACTGCAAACAAAATGTTTCCTTCAAATACAGCTTTTACCCTCATCTAAATAGCTAATCCATGCCTAGGTTGATAAACTGACGGCACTGAATTTCATAAATAAAAAAAAATGAGCTGTGCCTTTCAGATCTAGGTGTTTCGCTTGCAGGAAACACTATTGTAACATTACAAATGCTTTACCTGATAAAACTTCAAGATGTTCTATGGTTGTTCACATGTATAAAGGAGGTCAGGTCAGTTAGGAGGAGAATATGCAGAAAATTTTAGTCAGTACCCACCCACCAGAAAAGAAGAATCAACTTGGAGGGAAAAGAAATAGTGATCTAGTTCGGGTAAGGGGGGAAGAATATTCAATCCAAACATTTCTTTGAATATAAGGAGAAAGGCACTCTGCTATTATAGCTAATATACCGAATACCAAAAACAAAATCAATGCTCTCTTAGGGTTTCCATGCATATGTGTATATACATATCAGAATCTTGATATGTATATACACATATGCATGGAAACCCTACATGTATATATATATGTATGCATATATGTATATTCTCAAATAAGGAGATAACAGTCTTGGACGACTCCCTAAAATAACAGCATTAGAAGAAAAGAACTCAGTTCTGCTTCACTGACATAAAAAGGTGGTAGCATCTTTAACTAAGGTGGAAATTTAGTACTGAGAGGAAGCACAGATAATTAAGAAGTGATCAATCTGCCAATTGACACAAAATCACCAAGAGATCTACATGATGTTACAGTCTCCAAAAACAATGATTTATCAAAAAGTTAAATTTGTATTATATTATCATCAAAAAAGATAAAAAAAGTAAAAGTTGTTTTAAATTAATTTACAAGGGAAGGATGAAAAAGTGTTTGTTTAGGCTATACCAATAACCATTTATATTTTAATAGAAAACAGCCTTATAGAGAGAGCTTGGGTTGTTTATAATCCAGTAGATAGATCATTTTGTGTCTCTGTATGAAATCATCCTTTAAAAGCTAAAGTCTCCTAAAAAGTTGAAATTAAATGTCAGTGTTCAATGTTCACTACATAAATAATAAATAAAAAGACCACACAGGGAAATGGTCCAGCAGATATAAAAAGAAAAAAAAAAAAAAGAAAATGTAAAAAAAAAAAAAAAAAAGAAAGTGTAAAAAAAAAAAAAAAAAGGAAGAGGGAAGGCAGAAGAGGGAGGGAAGAGAGAAGAAAAAAGGGATTATTAAGAAGCTATACAGGATGAAAGTAATTCTTGCTCTAGCTACTAACATTGACAAAGGCAGCTCCAAAAATCTGGTCATGGTACATAAAATACTTAGTAGACTACTTCTATTAAAATGTTAAGGGTAGATGTTTTTTCCACATGTGATTATGAATTATTTGATTTGAAGAAAAAATAAAAATAATTCCACAATGTTATAAATATCTAATTGGTTAGGACTTTTTCATTTTTTCCAGAATCTACTTCTCAAAGCAATATTAAATACCCTAAGATATTTACTATTTTAAATGGATTTCATGTTGAACTTCACAGAACCACAAAATGCCAGAATGGTTGAGGTTGAAAGCGACCTCCAGAAATCATTAATCCAACCCCCCTGCTCAAGCAGGGACACGTACAGCATGAGGCAGCAGGTTGTATCCAGGCGGGTTTCATTTAAAATAAATAAATAAACAACAACAAAAGAAAACATGCATTTTGCACTTCCTAACATGTGGCTATTCTCTTCCTTTCTACAACATTTTCTATGTCCCATCACGCTTCCAGGCACCTCAGTTTGCAATTATACAGCACATAGCACAAAAACACGCACGTACACAGTGACTTCTCTTTCTGAACATCATCCAGTTCTAATCCTTCGCATTCTCTGCTGAGTTGCAGTCCATTCCTGTCTTGTCCAGTCAAAGACGGTCTAAAACTGACATAGGCATGTCTTCTTCCATATCTTCTACCTGTAATGGTCTGATAGCCTCCTGCCGGTTTGGGCCAGGCAGGTTTGCCAGCTTCTTGACCCATTGCTAAATGAAACGATAAAAAAACAAAAACACAAGAAAACTTGTATTGGACAACAAAACCTCTTTACAATTCCCCTCTCCACACCATCCTGACACAATTCTTTAAAGCAAAGAATTTCTAAATTCTCTTAGGTAAGGTACTGAGATTCACTGATGCACAGTTACTAGGAAACAGAAGTGGCTTGTATGTTATGAAAGTAGATAACAACCGAAACTTTCCTCTATGCTAGTTAATACTGACAACCACTGATCCTGTCATCACCCTAATATGTTTTCAATAAGTAATAGGGAGATTTTATAAAAACAAATATTGTTAAGATTAAATATGGATGACATAAAACCAATCCTTTTGAATCAAATACTCTTCTGTTTGAGGGTTTGATAAGTAACACGCAGCACTTTGCAATAAACTCTTGAAACATAATGGGAATGCCCGAGGGCAATACAATGCAAGTCAGCCAGTCCTAGTTATCTTATCTCTGAGAGGAAATTTACAATTAAACATGCTCCAAACAAAAAATCTTGAGTACCAATGTTTTATTCTTCAGGTTTGGAAATATCCTCTGACTTGGCCATACAAGGTAATAACTCATGTATTGCTCCTACTACCATAACAATATCCCACATTAATGGATATTAGTGCTTTTATCATGAAAATAGGAGGTGTAAGAATTATTTTAAATTATTTTTTAAAAGGAGAAAAATTTGAAAAATGGTTGGGAAAGTTGCCAATATTGAGAATCTAAAAAGAGTCTATAAGTAAGCTAATACAAGAATTCATGTCCAAAGGCTGTTGCTTGTGCAAATACAATTAGAAGTTCAGTATTTCAGATGTTCAGTGGCTTTTCTGTATTCCTCGAAGTCACTTTTAAACTTTACTAATATGGAATTAACAGAGTAGCTTTATTGCTCTTGAAAGTTACTCAAATGTGAAAAAGATAACCTAAAGCTAGAGAAAGCAAAGTTTACAACTATCAACTCACAGCTTTCTGAATTTCAGAAAAATGAAAAGAAAGCTGTTCCTGGATGTTAGGCTGACCTTTTCTTTTTTTTTTACTATACATATATATACACACACACACACACACACACATATATCTATATACTCATATATATGTATATAAATACATACATATATGAAAATTTATATACAAAGATGCTATTGATCAGCAGGTTTTTTTCACAATTTTAAATAGCACACCACTATTAAATCTAGTGCCTATAACACAGGGGCTATCAAGAAAGGCACAACTGCACATGAACCAACTTCGTGAGTTTTTAAAGTTATTTTTTGAAAGGTAGCATCACTGCTGAAGTTGTCGTTTAGCTAGGACTGACATCCAGGAAACTAATTTTATCATTCCCTGCCTAAGATGAACCAATAAAGAAAGAGAAAAAATGAAAAAAATATTATTTCTCAGGACTGCACTTCAGAAAAATTGCATGATCTCAAAGTTGTAACTAAAGAAGCAAATGAAAACCACCTACTATACCCTATAGCTTCTAGTATAAGCTACAGTCTTAACAGCTTCAGGCACAAAAAAATCTCCTAGAGAAAAGCTTACAAAATCAGGAACAGCAATTCTGAAAACATCTGCTAGAAATCTGATTCTACAGGAGGAGGTCTACAAGGAAAGTCTCAACACCTACTGTATCATATTCCGTATGGAAAAAAAAGTAAGTTTATGCAAACAAGGACAGACCCTAGGATATGGTATAAAAATTTGTGGAAATGCAACATTACAGAAAGGATACAAAAATTTAAAAAATTTAAAAAAAATCAGAGGGGGCTGATATATTTTTATTTGGTTTCTCCAATCTTTTTATTTTCCGCGTAAAATAAAATAACCGAAAAAAGTCTAAAACATTACTGCCTCATTCCTATGTGAATTGGCAGCAGCACAGATGACATTTTCTGTGTTTAAAAGTAAAAATCTTTCAAACATTTACAATTTAATTATTTAAAATTGGAATATTCAAGTAAAGTAGAACATGAGCAGTTCTTTATCTAACATTGCTAGATTCACTTCTGTGATCATTAGCCAAATTATAATAAACTGTTACACATATGTTGTCTCATATCTCATCACATTATATGTATTGCTCTAAATCTCCCCTAAAATGTGTGATTCCAGTCATCTCTCATTTCTACTGCTCTTCCCACACAGGCAATGTCTGCAAGCAGAGCCTCGCTGGCCAACCCTGCAGGAGGCCAAACATGTCCATCATTAGCTGCGCTTTCGTTATGCTTGCCCATTTCCACAGACCTGGGATACAACTCAATAGAACCTTTGCAAGATATAAAATAAAAAATAGGCATCAAGGGCTTCTTCTCTCACGCAATTTGAGATCATTTACATATAAACATCACTTAATATCTTGTCACTTATCTGTCCATTCCTGCCCAGCCCACATCAAATCACAAAAGCAAAAATGAGCAACTATACTACTCTTGCAATTCTTTCAAACATTGATCCTTAAAAAGGTGAAGGTCTCTGCAATTAACTGGGGGAGCAGGAGGGTTGGTGAGGGAAATACAGGGGAGTAGTTTTGACAATTTTCTTAATCGACTAATTAATATTCCTACTAAATCAACCATTAAGTCATGTTTTTTCAAGCAAGCTCTGACAATTTTTAATTTTGCCCTAGTTATCACAAGCCTGGTTAGCAAATTGCCAGAGGACAAACAAAGCTGACAACAAAGCACATCAAAACACCTCTCAGACCAGAATCCAACAGATCAGGTTAGTAAATCAGCACAGCAATAGAGAAATTTGCCCTCAGAGATGCCAATATAACTAGCTGAAATCCTATGTATAAATCTCAAATCCTTTTATTTTACAGAGCCACATCCAGGGCCATTGCAGTCTCCTGTGTGAGCAGTTGGTAAGTTCTCTGATAGAGCTCCATTTCTCAAGCAACATGCATCTAAATCCTGACATCTGCACTTAATCTTTTCTTCACCATGTTTGATTCTCCCTGTCCTCTCAATTCCTTCATATTCTGGAAACTAGAAAGAAGAGAAGTGGCTTTCTGGGATCAAGAAATTTGCACTCTGCATACTTACCATACTACTGAAATGATTAACCATCATCTGCATCAATGCAAGATACCATTGCAACCTCCGCCTAAACTTCTGAATGGGGCAATTTGATTGCAAAGAAGGGAGGCAGGTTTGTCCTTTTGGTGCTTCTCAGAACTACGGTGAACCTCTGCAAGAGCATTGCTTTATTTGAGCAGCACAGTCTAGTCCACAGAAGCAATGGTGAAGATAATAAAACTGGAAGAGAAAGATTTGGAAACACAGACATCAAAAGGGCTAACTACTAGTTTCCCTCTATCATACAACAATAACCTGACCACAGAATCTCTTAACTTCTAGACCTACCAAATTTTAATTAAGAAAATGGATGCATACTAACTACACAGATTATAGCCCTGTTATGCACACTGTTCTCTCCGCAATTAAAAATACAACTGTGGACAGTAGCATACAAGCTTGTGAGAGTGGAGGCTGTACAACATTTTACAAGCTCAAGACTGCAAATAATATATATGATAGGCTAGAGCTTGGAAATACTCAAAACTCTCATTTAGATTCCTAACTAAGAGACAAGAGATTGGCAAAGACCTCTTTATAACACTTTTGGCCAGATGCAATATTAAAGATTGAGGCACTTGCTACTTTTCTACTTTGCATCACCTAAACAGTTCTATACACCTTCAATAAAATGTAGCTCTTTTTTTCTTTTTTCCTGAAAAGTTTTCTGAAAGGTTTTTCTGAAAGTTTTCTCTTATACGTCTAGCAATTTCCTTCCCAGTTTTCATCAGAAGACATCTGCCTTGCATAACTTTCACTGTAACAAAAAATTTAAAAAAAGTCTCATAACCTAGGAACCTCACAAGATTCCACATTTTCTGTGGAACGTCCACATTTTCTCTCACTTCCACATTTTCTGTCAAGTATCCTGTCTGATTTACTTGCACCTTATTTTCATGTTATTACATCCAGTTTAGCTTCATGTTGCCATTTACACACACACACACACACACACACACACACACACACACACACACAGTCACCTCCTAGGGCTACTTTT
>JAUBNY010000341.1:173954-185159 GCA_032275445.1 Crypturellus soui
TGAGGGAGCTGGGCCTGTTCAGCCTGGAGAAGAGAAGGCTGAGAGGGGATCTAATCAGTGTGTACAAGTACCTCAAAGGAGGGAGCGTGGAGGATGGGGCCGGCCTCTTTTCAGTGCTGGCCACTGAACTAGAGCCAATGGCCACAAACTGAAGTACCAAAAGTTCCACAGGAACTTAAGGAAAAATTTTCTGACAGTGAGGGTGACCGAGCACTGAAACAAGCTGCCAAAAGGCTTGTGGAATACCCTTCTCGGAGATATTCAAATCTCACCTGGATGCAACCCTGTGCCATGTGATCTAGGTGAGCCTGCGTATGCAGGGCATCTGGACTAGATAATCTCCTAAGGTGCCTTCCAGCCTCACTGATTCTATGATTCTATTCTATGATTCTATGAACAATTTGCTGCAGGAGTTCTTTTTTTTCCTTCTGAAGCAATTGATACCACTGTCAGAGCATGACTGTTGCAGTGAAGAAGGATCAGTTCTAATTTTTGTGTATATCAAGGGCATTTGACTTCATTAAAATACCCAAATAAGAAAATAAACATTTTTCTAGTCCAGCCAGAAGGTAAGCTGGAATTGTTCACTGAGTTCAGACATCATATAAGAGCTCTGACAAACATGATTCCTCCCGGTTTGCTACTTATTTTTCTCTGTCATTATAAAAAAAGCACTGTACTGGGTTTTGCTTTAAAATAATCCTTCAGACAAAAACACAATTATTCCATCTGGTGTATTGCAAGCAATTTAGAAAAAGTGATGCAAATTGTGATGTATCTCAATACAAAAAGAAAACAAAATAAACAAAAAGCCCTATGTAAATTCCATAAGCACGTACACACATCCAAATCCTAGCCCATATCCCAAAAAAGCTAATTCAGCACCCCAGCAGTCAGGGTGACAGTAGTTAAAATTCATATTAACTAAGAAACTTTATTTAGGACTAAGGCGTCCTCTGCGTAAACCATTGTCTCTTCACCTTGCTGCCTTTGGAACTTCTCTCTGGAATTTTCCTGTCTTCCCCATTACAGTTTCATGGCCCAGATCAAAAAGGAAGAAAGTACATAAATCTTTACCTACACTTGCTTCCTAGAAGATGAATTGTAGGAGTAGGAATTACCTGCCGGCAGTTATGTGAGGGTCAACACTTTCCAGTAGTATAATCAAATCCCAAAGTTGCATGAAAAAGAACACAAGGTAAGTTTACTTAAAATATTCTGTTTTTCTACATGTCCCAGAAAGCCAAAAAAGTTTGGTGCAGTCTCTTGAATGACTGTGTCTGTGCAGGATCACCTGAAGTAAAGGTGTCAAACAGCTCTCTCATAGCTGGGCAAATCATGGGATGGTGCGCGTTCCCATGTGAGGCAGCAGCAGTGGAGTGTGGAATCTCTGCTTACATTATATTTTGCTGAACAGGTTAGGCATTCATTTGATGCTGCTGTAGTCTGCATTTCCAGTAATATAGGAATAAAAGAAAAAGAAACGTATTCCAAGGATGGCAATAGAAAAGGAAAATACCAGAAAGACTACTGAATTTGTACTTTTTAGATGATATGTAACAGGGTATTCACAAACATTCACATCCAAGTGACTTGAGCATTTCTTCTCACCTTTGGCTTTCCTCAGTTGTTGCAAAGGATCTCTTCTGGAATTTCCATTATCCACTTATCCTCTACACTTGGATTGCCTGTCAGCTGCTGCCGCCTCCGTAATACATTTAAGAGAGAAGTTTGACATTTGAACTAGTAGCTACGGTTGCAGGCAATCTGCTTTGTTCTTGGTCTAAAGGAGCCACAAATTAAGATAGCTTTGCAGCATCTGGGTAAGCGTTGCCTCTCCCTTATATGGAACATCCATCTTTACTGTGGCCACATTTACTGGTTGCTGAGCATATTGCAAATTTGCATGGATCAGGTGAGTTGATAGAAGACCGATTATACTTTTTGTTCTGGGAAAATCTGCCTTTTTCATCTGCTCAAAGCATACTGTCTCACCCTTTGCACCTATATCATTATACTGGCATGTGAGTGAGAAGACCCTTTGCTTTTACACAAATAAATCTTTTCAGTCATTCAAGCGATGTCTGCTGCTCTATCACAAACACTATGTCTGAGTGTTTTTAACTCTTAAGATTTCTTTAAATTGGAGTGCAGACTGTGCATGACTGAAAAAGAGCCCGAGGATGGCAGTAAAAATATTGTAAAAAATGGTTTTAAGTTGGTGCTGATGATCTTTAAATAGGTGACTATTTTGATCTTTCTTTGAAGTAAGTATGGTCATACTGTGTTTTAGTGTCCAAATAGTTTTGTTCCTTAAATCAATACAGGACCTTAAAGATTTTATAGAGCCAAAAGCAAAAGAAAAAAGGATGCTACACACAGCAGCATAAGTTAAAGAGAACGAAACATTGATTTAAGTGACAGGATGCTACTTGAATGCCCATGCCTATTGCTAGCAGGAAATAGCTAAGAGATGGGTGCTTTTATAATCTTGCTTCTCCTCTCCAGTCTTTGCTGAATCTTTTTCAGAATTAATTTCTGCAACTCCTGTGCCCATCTTAAACCTGAAATAACATGGTGGTACCTGAAAAAATGTGGTGATATCCACCGCCTAAATAGGAATTACAGACAGTTGAGACCTCAGAAGTCATGCTGCTAAAGGAGATATAGGGAACTTTGAAATCAGAAACAGACGCAAGTCAACATCTTTCCATGGATGTTGAGTAGAAATGACGGGATTCATTCTGCCTTTCTCTCGGCAAGCAAATCCTGCACCTAGTAGACTCCAAAGTTGTTTTTGTGGCTTCAAACTCAACACCCTATGCAATCCTCCCAGGAGAATTTGACTGCTAACAGACCTACACTAAAGAATTGGGTTGTAGCCATCAGACTTCTATTTTTATTTTATTTTTTACTTCTGAGTTTGTTTTGCCAGTGACTGCTATGGAATTTTTGAGTGCAATGAGGTGTGTTCAATGTTTTTTTCTTACTTGCTCAGTGATGACACTTTTATGATTCAGAGTTATTTTCTGCTTATTTACATCATAATTATCCAATACATAATTTGGTCTTTTGTTTTGGTCTGTGTCAGTATGTTCATTTCTGTCTTGGATATCACATCAGGAGTTATATAACCTGACTTTTCCTGGATCTTCTTCCTGTAAGTAATGATACATAATTTCTCTGGCACATTTTGACAAAGAATGCAAAGTAAAACAAGGACTTTTTAATAAAATAACACACTGCTTAATATTAATGTTTTTACTCGCTCTGAGAGTTACGGAGTTCCTAGACCTTACTCTCAAATTTTCTTGAATAAATAGTTGATATGAAAAAAATGCTTTAATACCAAATGAGGAACCAGAATGTATTTCACTATCCAGTTTGATCTAAATATTATATATATTATATTCATTTATTAAGAATTGTTAAGAATAAAGTTACTGCATTTCATGCTGATAAGCTTAATCTGGAAAGAATTGAGAAAATGCATTCATGATTTCTATACCTAACCTGTTATCCTTAATTTGAATTGCAACCATTAGTTAAGTCTAATTCAATTTAAGAATTGAAATGACATCACCGCATGATATGGAAGAATATGCATCAAAATATGCTACAATATAATTCATTGGATTTTACAGGAAAGCAAAACTCACCAAGGGGTGTGCATGTGTGTGTGTGCACAATCTGCTGAAGCTAAAAAAACAGCTGCTTGGTGAGTGTTTTTTCCTTTGTACCAGCCTACCCACTGAGCTGGTAATTATTCTTGCTTTTTATCTAACCATTATAAGACAGAAAACAATCTTTTTTTTTTTCCTAGCTCTCATCCCTCACAAATCACACATTGGCCATTAGAAAGTCTCTGTATTCTGAATCCATTTTAAATTTTTCCTTATCTTTCACAACTTAAAATATTTTAAACAAATCATATGTACAGCAATTAATGTTATTGAAGAAATAACACTATTTTCGTGAGACAGATGATCTGCTCTTCCATGCTCATAGACAAAGCCTGAATCAAAATGCGTGGAAGTTAATGGAAGAATCTTGTGTGTTGAATCAAAGCGTGTCAGGAAAGCATTAATGAAGAAGTGGCTAATCGCTCAATTCTCTCAAATGGAACAAGTTCATTATACAAATAACATTGAAAGCGGTAATGACAACTCATTTTAGATTCATAACTGTGACATTTAATAAAATATGATTTTACAAATCACAAAGCTTGAATTTTAAGGGAATCTATGTAAGTTGGGAAAAAAAAGCCCATTCAATTTCCCTTTAGAAATATATTTCTGGAGTACATTGATATGGATATGCTTTATTTATAAAAGATCTTGAGTATATAAAATATATGTCATTATATACTGGAACATATATACCTGAATTAAATGAGTATGTAATAAGCTCTTCAAAACAAAAACTTTTTTTTTCTCTATGTACAGGACTCAATATTATTAGGAGCGTCAAGTTCATTGCACAGCTACAACAATGACAGTACAGAATGTTAATATTGTATTTCTAGATGTAAAATATATTATTTCTTCAAAAATATATCACATATTTTATTAAAATACAATGTACAACATTTATCAAGTATATAAGAAAATTATTATATTCTTAATGCTAATTATTAAGCTACATTATTATATTTATATTATTACAATATGTTCTAATAATTATATTAGATGCAATTCCCCATTATGCTTGAATGACAGAAGTATACTTGTGTCCCAGAAAATAGTGCAGGTATATTCTGGCAATTTAAGAACCAATTCAGAGGAAAAATGATGTTGAGTATAGTTCAGAGTACTAAGAATGCGAGTTCCCCAGTCCCTAAAACACTGATTCAAGATGATAGTTTAGATGTGCATGCTGGCAGAATGTATTCATTTTTTTGTTTCACCATGCAATATGAATGGAAGGAAACAGGATGAAAGAGCTGTGAAATATTAAAAGAGTTTCATAATGCTGCAAAATAATAGGAGAAAAAGAAATATTCAGGAGAGAAAAAAGGAAAAGGAGAGGGGAAAAAAAAGAACAAAAGGGAAAGGTAGAAAGAGAGATGTACATAAAAGAAAGAAACCGTAGCAGTACTTAGGATGAAGATTACTCTCTGAAGATTCTTCCAGACTATATCAGTCAGCAATGTATTATCCTTCTTATTTGACCTTTTTCTCAAGCAGCTATTGAAATCTTGCAGATTGTTACTGCCAGAAATTTTGAACAGCTCTCAGGTTTGTCACAGAGACACCTGCCTTAGCAGTAACCAATCATTATTCCTCCCATAGAAGATTAGTATTTTTTTTTACTTACATAGAAATCTTTGAGTCATCAAATTTATTTATCATTTTAAAGCTATTTGTATTTGGAAGATATTGGAAAGCATTTCCAAACTGTTAATAACACTATCACAATAACATCCTCCCTCCATTAAATCATGACTGAATTAGTATTGCTAACATTCAAAATTTCCTTGGTACATCTTGATTAAAGGTAAATTGATTAGTATCTTAATGGCCAGTCATCACTTTTAAAATAGAGCTATGAACATTTTGTAACCCTATACATCTAAAATAATGTAAAACCTGAACAACAGCATCAAAAGCTGGAATGAAATGAATCATGAAGAAATACTGAGAAAAAACAAAGCAACTAACACCCAGCAAGGAATACAGGGAAACCTTATGGCTTGAAACAAAAGGAAAACAAAGTGGGTAGTGGAAGGCATGCTGTGCAGAACAAGCAAGTACAAACAGCATAGTTTGTAGCAATAGCAAATAATGTACAGAAATGACTGAAATAGCATATAAAATACAAGAAAAGGGTTAATGAGGCAAAGAGATAAAAATGAGGTCCTCAACTGCCTAATAATAATAATGAAAGGGGAGAAGGAAATGAAAGAATGGTACAAGTAAAGTAAATTGCATAAAACCCGTAGTTTCACTGTTTTAATTTGACGATTCTTTACAAGAATGGAAGTTTGTCTAGGAGTCTAAGCTTACTCTAAGATATAAATAAAGTTGAAAAAAGTCTCTTGCACCCTGCTAGCTTTAGGAAATAGAATCCAAAAGGAATATTGAGCTCTCTCAATCTGAGAGCACTCATATTGCAGAAGTGTAGAGTTATTATACAGGCATTTTTGAACTGCTTTCTATTGACAATGCACCACCAAGTCATCTGTTTAACATGAGAGAGGGATAAGGAGGAGGATGTAGAATAAGAAAGGAAGGCACATTAAAGAACTGTTAGGAGAGGCAGAGTGCTACCAGACTATTTTGAACAGCAGATTCATTTCCAAACTGACTTCTATGGTGTCAGGCATATTTCTCACCAGCCCAGATTGCACAAAAATGAGCAGGATGTAGAAAAAACAGCAGCCTTCAGCAGAATTAAGTGTAAGGTGTAAAACATGGGACAAAAAGATTCTGAAAGTTTATAAATTATTACTTTGAAAATAATGAACTTATTAGTTGCAGATCAGAGACCTAGAAGAACATAGGGCAAAAATTTTGAGGGAAAATAAATTTTTTAATCAATGGTATATAGGTCACTGAATCCAGAGGAAATTTTATAGTTTAGTCCCCTTTCCTGTAGTCCGTATAATTTTTATCAAAATCAAAATATTGAATTATGATATGAGCAAGTGATTTCAAAATAATGAACATGCAGCAGATTGTGCTAGCCCCTCAGATTAACATATTCATGGAGCAGTAGAGTCCCCATGAACTACAGAGCCTAGACACAAGAGAGAGAACCAGAAGAGAGGAGGACTTTGGCCTGGTCAAGGAGGATTGGGTTAGTTAGGGATTATTTAGGCAAATTGGACACCCATAAAACTATGGGTCCATATCGGATGCACTCAAGAGTGCTGAGGGAACTGCTGGGAGTCAGTGCTCTGCCACTCTCCATCATCTTGGAGAAGTCATGGAGGGCAGATGAGGTGCCTGAGGACTGGAAGAAACCAGTGACACTCCAGTCTTCAAAAAGGACAAGAGGGAGGAGCTGGGAAATTACAGGTTGGTCAGTCTCACCTTCGTCCCTGGAAAGGTGATGGAGCAGCTCATCCTAGAGAACATCTATAGATATGTCACGGAAAATAAGATAATCAGGAGTAGTCAGCATGGTTAACCAAGGGGAAGTCGTGTCTGACGAACCTGATAGTCTTCTACGATGGGATGACTGGCTGGATGAACAATGGGAGAGCCATGGATTTTGTCTACCTTGACTTCAGCAAGGCTTTAGACAGCATCTCCATAACATGGAAAAGTCCCGAAAGTATGGTTTAGATGAGTGGAGAGTGAGGACAGTGAGGTGGATTAACAGCTCTGGATGACAGAGCTCAGAGGGTGGTGATAAATGGTGTTGAGTCTGGTTGGAGGCCTGTGGTCAGTGGTGTCCCACAGGGGTCAGTACTGGGCCCAGGGCTGTTCAATTTGTTCATCAATGACTTGGACAGGGGCACAGAGTGCACCCTCAGCAAGTTTACATAACTGGGAGGAGTGGCTGACACTCCCGAGGGCTGCGCTGCCATTCAGAGGGACCTGGACAGGATGAGATTTGGGCAGAGAGGAACCTCCTGAGGTTCAACAAGGACAAGTGCAGGGTCCCGTACCTGGGGAGGAATAATCCCAGGCACCACAGGACAGCCTGGGGACTGACCTCCTGAAGAGCAACTCTGCAGTGAAGGGCCTGGGTGTCAGGGTCGATGAAAAGTTGACCATGAGGCAGCAGTGTGCCCGCCCTCGTGGCCAAGAAGGCCAATGGGATCCTGGGGTGCATTAAGAAGAGCGTCTCCAGCAGGTTGAGGGAGGGGATCCTGTCCATCAGTTCTTGTGAGGCTGAACCTGGAGTACTGGGTGCACTTCTGGGCTCCCCAGTACAAGAGCTTTACGTGGAGCTTTTAAAGAGGTTCCAGGGTAGAGCAGTGAAGATGATGAACGGACTGGAGCCTCTATCCTATGAGGAAAGACTAAGTAAGTGAGCTGGGTCTGTTTAGCCTGGAGAAGAGAAGATAGAGAGGGGATCTTATCAGCATGTACAAATACTTGAGAGGAGAATGTAAAGTATATGGGGCCAAACTCTTCTTGGTGGTGGCCAGTGACAGTACAAAGGGTAATGGATATAAATTAAAACACAGAAAGTTCCATCTCCATGTGAGGAAGAACTTTCTTGTGAGGGTACCAGAGCCCTGAAACAGGCTGCCCAGAGAGGTTATGGAGTCTCCTTCCCTGGAGATCTTCCAAACCCTGCTGGCTGCAACTATGTGCCACGTGCTCTAAGTGTCCCTGCTGGAGCAAGCTGTACAATCTAGTACAACCATGCTAGATGATCTCTAGAGCTCCCTTCCAACCTCAACCATTCTGTGATTCGGTGATGCTGTAGACTGATGCAGATGCCAGCATCTTGTGATTTATCTCTAGTTAGTGAAGGGTCTAGCATCACCAGCTAGACAGAAAATGAAGCGGTGAGTTTTGGTAAAAGTAATGATGTTAACATCCCGATGACAACGAGGAAAGAAAGAACAGATCTCTGTTTTATTACTCTATTGCTAATAATGGAGGTGACATTGAATGAAAAGCAGGACATTTTGCCTGATTTGATTGGCAAAATGCAAGGTCAAGCTTGCAGAGATCAGGCTGGAAACAAAGACCTGAGCGTAAAATCATGATAGCAGGTGTGTTTTGAAAGGTTAAAACGTATCTGAAAAAAAAGAAGCGAAAAGCCAAGATCTGCTGCAAAGATAAAGGCAGTTGTTCAGACATGATCTGAAGACAGGAGCGTTTGCCTGAGGAAGAACAACAGCATTTTCATAGCTGCAGAGTGTGAAGTTCCCACCGGAGATCATCTCCGAATGAAAGAAATGGAACCACCCTCATAGATCGTAAGTGTTCAGGTAAACGCATGAGACGTTGTTTTTCTTACCCTTCTGTTTCCTCAGGCCTCAGTCCTTTTACCTTGTTTCCTCGGCTGTGACCTGTGATTTGAGCTGTGACCTGGGATCCAAAAGGATTCCTGTCAGTAACGGAAGAATCAACTATACCCTTTTATTTTTTTAAACGCTGTAACTATGCAGGAACAGTTTGTTTTATTGTAGGACTAATGTGAAAGTATCATCTCATAACTGCACATCCAAAAGGATCATTACATTTATTCATTATCCCATACAAGTACTAAATGGGTGAGATACACCTAAGTTTCATCAGAATTAAACTCAAAATAAGCAGACAAAGTCTATGTTTCCATTATCAAAGCCAATGAAAACAGGAAATGGTGAACTGGAAAACCCGTTCTTTACTGGAAGTGTTAGTGGAACTGAATTTATGTTTAAATTTCTCTCCATTAGTTCTAGTTGTTTTCCATTCATGGAGATCACATTTATTTATAATATTTGCCACAAACTTTGAGGATCTTTTCATTTAAATTAATCAGCTAGGTCACTTATAATCCTGAACATTTTTTGTGGAACAACAACAATTTTTTGTTAATATCAAACACTCAAAATGCTTTGTAACTTCAAGTAGGCACTATGTATCATTCAGCTGCTCTGTTTATAATGCAGGCTCATTACCATACTCATTATTGTGAATTATAGAAGTTGCTTGGTTAGCCTTCATTAACCATCTGGCAGTTAAACACTGATTTGTGTTTATATATAAAGTTGATTTTACAGAAGCACCTGAACATCCACTGGAAAGGTAGATGTAATCTACTTCTCAATATTTCTTCAAGACTTCAATGATTTTTATTCATGTACACATATAGCATCATGCAATTGCATGCCTACAATAGCAGAAATAATATGTTTTCTTCCTTCTACTGTCTATTCAGCAAAATGATTGTTTTTTCTGCTAAGGCTGGTGGCTGATTTTCTGAGGCAGTATTAGCTTGACCAGTATTAGCTTTTCAGAATATACTTTTTTTCAAAACAGTATTTTTCATCCCCAAATGTTACAGTTTAGCTTTACTGCTTCAGATAAGTTTGCAATTTCCTTTTCTAAGTTGCTTCTGAAAGACGCTGGAAAATACATTTCAAAAGTACAATATTTCAGTAATTCCATTCTAGGGCGCATAAGGCACTAGAATCTAGTCCTAAAGGATCTGAAGAAGAATTAATGCAGATTGGAAATAGCTTCTTTTTCCCTTTGACTTCTGTAAGATTGCTTTTCCTTCTACGGCTTGATCATTCATAATCTTAAGTGGAAATAAAATCACTTATAATTACTCCACTATCATTATGAAATATATTAAATCATCAAGGTTTCCAAACAGCCATTTTTAAATATTACCATGATATCTTATAAATATTGTATTATGTTAAAAGCTTGAGAACCTCTGTAATGTCAGAATCACTCTCCAAAACTCTGGGGAAAATGTATTAACCTCAAATTACAATGTCTGCATCTTCAACACTCTCCATCATTCTCAGTTGTATATTTCCACACAATATTTGCCTGAGCAGAGAGACTAGTATTTTTTCATCAGCTTTTCCAGCTGAACAGTTGCTTTATCTAGCTCATGGCCTTGTTCTTGGCCATTAACAAAATTCAGCGTAGCAAAGACAAGACAGAGTCCCCCCAGGACACAAAAGCCCCCTATGATGAAACTAAGATGAATCACTCATTCCTGAAGCTTTCCACAAAAGAGGACCATGAACAGGCTATATGTGACCAAGACAAGTCACGGATCCATTTAGCCACTTTACAACACAAGTTAATGAACTGATATATCGGAGTCCCATGGACTGGGACAGTTGAGGGAACTGGTTGAGTCTTGGGGCAGACTAGATTCAGAGCAAAGATGTTATATGCCTAAGGTGGGACTTGAAGCAGGGGATATTAAATGCTGAAGTCTAAAATTAGGATAATGAAACATGATCCTAAACTGCTGCTTAATCCTGAATAAACCTATAGACAAGAAGCTGCTTACCTTCTATGATGGGATGACCAGCTGGATAGATGAGGGGAGAGCGGTGCATGTTATTTATCTTGACTTCACCAAGGCTTTTGACACTGTCCCTCACAACATCCTCCTGGACAAGCTCCGGAGGTGTGGGATGGATTGGTGAGGTGGATTGGGAATTGGTTAGACGGCAGAGCTCAGAGGGTGGTGATCAGCGGTGCCGAGTCTAGTTGGAGGCCTGTGCTGAGCGGTGTCCCCCAGGGGTCAGTCCTCGGTCCAGTCCTGTTCAATTTATTCATCAAT
>JAUBNY010000341.1:185259-213301 GCA_032275445.1 Crypturellus soui
TCTTCAAGAGCCGCTTGGATGCAGCCCTGTGCCAGGTGCTCTAGGTGGCCCTGCGTGTGCAGGGGGGTTGGACTAGACAACCTCTAGAGGTCCCTTCCAACCTTAGGCATTCTGTGATTCTATGATACCTTCATACTGCAAGACAGCCTAGAAGATGTAAGTATATATTTTATGTCTTTCTTAAGAGTTTGCCATGGTAATTAGAAGAGGAGGTAATAGAGAAAGCTGCTGAAGCTGTGCCATTGCGCGGTAGAAAATGGTGCATACGCACCATTATATAAGATAGAGTTGGAGAACTTATATGGGAACATGTCTTTAATACTTTTCTCCCAAGCTGTTTGCCTGAGACCATCTTCTAAAGGGCTCACAGCCACCCTGCCCCAGCACACGCACAACCCATATGTTTGTTAGGAGTCCTCCTAAGAGCTTTTAACAAAAGACCACGGGCATCCTTCAGGACGTCTCTGCAGGGCAGGGTTTCATTTTCACCAGGAAGCTCAGCATCTGCAGTTGGGCATCTCCACACAGTTCCCTGGTAAGTGTGCTGTCTGTTTTTGAATCCAAACCTCCCTCGTGAGCTATACTGTCATGACTGTCATGCATGGCAGTAGTTCTGGATTCCATTCCCGGGAGCAAACAAACCTAGCTTCTGCTTTGCTCTGTTGCTAGCAGTAGGAAAAGCTTCTTTTTCCATACTGCAAACATTTTCCCTTTTCTTTTTTGCCTTTCTCCTTTTCCCTTTTTCTTTCATTAATCCATTGCAAACTCCTAAAGAGCTACATCAACACACATACATATATATATACAAGTTATGTATTTTTAGAGTAGAATGCTGTCCAGAGGAACAGAGTGTGTGCAGCTATCAATATAAAAGGCTGTTGTAATAGAGTATCAAAGAGCAGTGGTAGTGCAAGTAAATCATATACTTGGTATATATGAAAAGCAGATAAATTCCATATTGTCCGTATTTTAAGCAGATAAAATCCACTTGTATGCGTTTTCCCTTAACTATGCTTTTAAGTAGATGTATTAACCATTTTTCCCCTGGGAATGTGCAATTTATCTAGGAAGTTACTAATCACATTGGCCCAAACCTAAAAGGTAGATGAAGCATTAGGCTGGTATAGTCAGACTATCAGTTCTGTCAGTAAGGCTGACAGCAAAGTTATCTCAATTAAATTAAATAGTGTGCTGTAGTCACCCTACAAAAGCTTTCTTTTTTTTAAATGGAATTACCACTGAGATGCTATGATAGAGATCTCATGATCTCAGCAGGTATGCCCTTTTAACTTGGGTTAGGACCGCTCTTAGTATCAATATGTAAGAGTAAATGATAAAATCAGTGTGTGAGTTAAGAACCTGTGAACAAACCCTGAGTCTTCTGAGATTTAATGAACTGTCTAGGACACTCGGCTCCTCAGCAAGAAATTCTATTCACCATTCTCACCAAAGATGGTTTGGAATGAGTGCAGAGGACTACAAAGTCTGTGTGAACCTATTTTCACTTTTAGAAGATAGCTCTAAGTGTTCTTTATTTGACTGATTTATTCAAACTCTAATATTTAATTACATAATTCCACTGGAAACAAAAAAGCAAATATTGGTCGCTAGAAATAATTCCCCTGCACAGACGCCGCCTGCCTCTTAGGCGTTTTTAATACTGCTTTCATTCTCAGGCTCTAAGGAACCCACGGGAGGCTCCTGAGTATCAGGACGCCGCTGCCAGAGGCACGGAGCGGGGAGCTGGGCAGTCGCTGCGCGGGCGGCCTGGCGCGGCCGCCGTCCCCGGGACCCAGGCGGCAGGGAGGCCGCAGGGAGGGCGGTGAGGGACAAACACAGATAAAGATCCAGAGGGGCCCTCGTTCCGATCCATTAGGGCTGGTTTTCACGTACTTGTGCGCAAGCGCTTTCTGCGTATAGAACTGTGCTTGTTTCTTATTTAAAAAACATAATTTTAAATAATACTTTCATTATCTACTTTCTGATTTTACATTCCCCTCTTGTCAGATTCTGCTGAGAGCAGGAATAACGGAAAGCACACGCTTCCTGGATTCACTGTTTGTGTGAAAATTATCTTATTTAAAATAAAGCTATATACAATAATTTCATTGCAATGGGCAGAATAGTTTTCCATTCATCATAACGCAAAATATTTTTTTCATAAGCTTCATTATTTGTTAGCGTTTGTTCTGCCTTCAGATTCTCAGAAGTCAACATTTCAAATAAATGGTTCCTGCTATTTGCTGAAAGAATACATGCAATTAAGCACAGAGGTTAATAGGTGTTCAAATTGTGATGGAACCAATTAGCTATGCTATTTCTTGGGGTAAATTGTCAGTATGGTGGAAGCACACAGACAGAAAAGAGACAATTGTTTGCTTAAATGAAAATGTGCTTCTCCATCTTATATTATTATTAGTAGTGCTAGTAGTAGCTATGGAGTGGTAGCAATAGTAATCATCATAGGGGTAGCTGTATTTATTTAATCACAATTGAAAAATCAGCTTATATGTAGTCACTGGTGACATGTGATTTCAGACTAGCAAACAGCTATCATAATGAGGATTGCCATAACATTCTGTCTGAATTACTCACTGTTTCTCTTAAATGAATATTCATTACTTCTTAAGTCTTCTTAAGTATAGTACAGATTTTCATATAATCAGCACTGAACAATTATTAATTGAAGGAACTCTGAAACATGAATTGCCATTTGAAATAACTGTAGCATTTTCCAAAGAATTAAGACCCTAATGTAGGCATATACAGAACTTTCAATTACGTTTTATAGTGTCTATTGCAAACCATTTTGTTCTAGTAGAAAATCACATTCATTTCTGAATTGCACTGTCTCTTTTATTGATCTTTATTGCTTTAGTTACTGCTGCCATATCCTCCCCACCTTGTTTAACAGAAAATATCAGCATAGCCTTCTCCTTTCAAATAAGCCATTGTATTTTATCAGAGGTTAAAGTAGTTTTTGTATAAACAGTTGTTACTGCTCCTGTAAAACTTGTTTGTTTGGAGCCTGACCAGTTGTGCACATATTTGATCTGAAGCATGCATTCATTTTCCATGGAAATTGTTAGTGCATGGATAAACTTCAAATTAATTTAACTGTTACTCTGTTCAGCTGCACATTGTGAGTAGTTGATACAAGCCAATAGTCACTGGCTCAGCATTACTCAGTATGTTTTGCAATATCTTTTTTCAAGAATATTTGTGAGAGTCATTATAGCAAACATACTTGTGAATATGTTCCTTAGTCTTTGTCTCTGCTGTTGATTTGTACAATGCTTTTCATGCTGTGTTTGTGCAGCAGGTTCTTGGAGAATGGCTGTTTATTTATATCTTTTATATATGCAATAACAGAGGGGCAATCTCCAGAGAACAGCAGCATTACCACTGCTGAGGGAGACTTGCCTTTGCATAATTACCTATGTGTTCTTTTTGGGTGCACTTGTTCTGCTTAGTTTTGCATTGCTTGCCAACTTCAGGTAAAAGCAGTTAAAAGGCTACTGTTGTGTTGTGTAGCCACTGTGCTGTCTGTGCACAGACTTCCCGCTGAGCGACAAAAGCTGTCTCTTGCTATTTTAAAATCTTATCTTGGTCTTGCCATGGCACCAGTAGCTTGTGTGCACTTCATTTGCTCATGTTCCAAATTGACTTCACACTGTTCAAAGTCAGGAAGTCAGCTTCTGCCTCCAGTACATGAGCGTATCTCAAAATGAATTGCTCAGAAGTGCACTGTGTTGCAGAATATGGACTGTACAAGCAAAAGTTAGGACCAGGTCATCCGTAGGAAAGAGTTTAATTTGAGTTGTAGGTAAATAATGACGTTGGCAGGAATGATAACACAGCTTGCACTGCTTTTATTAGCTTTTATCCATTTAGCAAAATACATATATGTGGTAATCCAATTTTGATCTAGCATCCCCTTCAGGTATCTGAATGTAATATTATTACAGTGGGCATTGTTATCTTCAGACAAATTATTCCATCTCTTTTGGATGTTTTGCAAATTACATACATATACTTAATGTACTTCACCATCATATTATACAGCCTTTGATCAAATAGAAAGCCAGCTGAAACAAAATTACATCAGAAAGCTCTCCATAATTACACAAGACAGTATATTTAGATATCTCATGCATTATAAAATAAATGACTCTTTTTCAGCTCAGTAGATTGGCCTGGCCTTTAGGTTTCATTTACAACAAAGATCCAGAATGCTGGTAATTACCTTGCAGAGCCCATCCTTGAATATACAGTTGGAAGTATCTGTGCTATTTTGAGGAAGCAGATTTAACAGAAAGAGAGCATGGAAAAGGGCATATTAGTTTTTCTCTCTCATGTTTTGATAGCCTAAAATATCCAGTGAGATTGCTTTTGTATATGGACAAATACGTTTATACTTAAGAAAGCCTGCCATATGGGTGCTGAATAACTGAGAAAGGACATCTGGTGATACACTATTTCAGTAGATTAATAATTAATTTTTCTTACCAGTGCTATTTCATAGTGCTGGAATGGGAAGCTAATTTTAAAAGTTTTCTATATACTTCCCAAGTTAATTTTCATTTTCAAAACTATATTTCTTAAATTTTTCATTTTTGCTTCTGGTAAAAGCTTTTATATGTGCCAATACTTCAATTATTCCCTTTACCCTCCTTCCCCAGCAGATCTGTCTTAAAGCTTGATTTTGCAAGTACAGAAGAATATGGTGGCTATGAACCAAAAAAATTCTTAAACACATGCTAAACTGTCACTAAAGCTGATAGGATGTGAATGTGCTTAAGCACTTTGCCAAAAAGAAGAAATAGGATTTGAATGCAGCATTATTGGTAACAATTTAATTCCAACTTGTGCTACTTATACAGGAAGTTTTATTTACTCATCATTTTGTCTATCCTTGTAAAAAAAAGTCATTAGAAGCTTGCTTTTACAGATTGTTTAAGTAATGATATGAGCAATAGAGACAATAAAAACCGAGAGTTACCCATATTTCCCTCCTCCATTCTGAAGAGCAGAAGAGATAATTAGAAAATCTTGCAAATTTGAAAATGGCAAAAAAACAAATTAAAAGAGAGAAACTGCCACTGAACAAATGCACTTTTTTGTGTGTGTGGACAGCTGTCAGGGACAGTGAACCCAAAATGTACTAACGAATGATGGTGTTTATGATGATAATGTATTTCTTTAAAAGTCGTCCTTGCAGCCATGAATGTACAGTTAAGCTCTCTGAGCATCGTTTAACTGCAGAAAGAACTATGTATAGTCTTAAGTCCTTTTGCTTGCTACTTTGTTGAATAAGGGTAGATCAGATTCCTATGATGGCCCTGGGACAAAACAAGCAGGGGTGTTTGTTGAAAAATCTCCATTTGAACTTGGACAGTGGGTACCATGAAAAGAAAGAAAGAAGTGTGGGAAAAGCTCTAGTCACTTGTTATCTGCAGAAAATTTCTCACTGGCTGTGACTGTGGATTAATAAATCTGCTTAGGTGAGAAAAAGTTAAAAGGTAATTTATTTCTCACAATTTGAAAATTAAGTAATGATGGAATTTGACTCTATCCTGGGACTCTTAAATATAACAGCGTGCTGAACCCAGTTGTTTAATGTAGCCTATCAAATGAAATATTCTAATTTTATTGGACTGAAAATTACTAACTCAGTAGAAGCATTGTCTTTATGCTGAATAGATTTTTTTACCACAAGCCATCACCAGCTAATTACTCACCTTCACCTGACCCTGATTCCAAAGACTCTTCTCTCCTCCTTTTCTCCAAGTATTAATGTCCAGCATACCTTTCCCCTTGCTAAAAAATTCTTGCATCAGCAAGTGTCCCCCTTTTTTTTTTTTCCAATTGTCTAACTTACTGAAGGAACTACTTTAAATTCGTAACAATTTCTCCATAGCTGAAGAGAAACCTATTGCTTCTCTTTTAGGCTTTAAGAATGGATTATATGTCCAATAGCCTGTTTTTCTTTTTGCTTTTCTTTTTTTTTCCCCAACAGTATCAGTTGCTATAATACAGGATGTAACCTCTCCCCTGGGAGCAAGTTCCCAGGGACTTGAAAACTCTTTCAAGAGCACTTGCTGAATTATGAGCACTGTGCCTCTAAGATGCAGATGAACATTTTCATTGTTTGTTTGTAGAATTATTGCTGTGTCTAATGGCAGTCAGTCACCAGGCAGACACTATGTGGACTGACAAATAGATGAGAAAGCTTGAAAATGAGGAGATTTGTGGTTAGTCAGTAGCATTAGTTGTACATAGATCATGATTTTAACATTCCTGTATAAGGCAAAGACTAGTAGTTCAATTATTTTCTTAAAAATTCAATATTACTGCTTGCACTTGAGGTAAAACATATTCTTCAAAAAAAGGCAACAGTAAGTCTTGATTTGTTGGTTCACAGGAACTAAAGGGTAAAAAAGCTCATACCATGTCCTTCACTTCTTTCAATTCTTATTTGAAGTGATGGCTACTACTTTTTTTTTTAATTATTATTATTTTGTTCTGCTAATCCTAACGCAAACAGTGTTACAATTAAAGCCATACTTTGAAAGCTAGTTGACTAAGAATTCTAGATTTGTACTGGTTTTATAGCAGTCTGTATGTCTACTTTTCCATGAATGTGCTCAGAGCTCCAATATTTGTACATGCAAATCTCCTAAATCTAGTAGGCTGCCTGAGCAAATACGAACACAGTATTGAAACTTCCCATGAGCTTATTTTAGAAAACCTGACATAAGAAACTATGCCAAGTCTAACTTTATATTACAAAATACTCAAAGTCCATGAAGACCTAAACCAACCCTGTTTTACATTTAATCAGAGGCTTTATTGGTAGGTATTGGTATTCACCATTGAATTATTTATTATGTATTTAGTTATTATGCCTTTGTATTATTTTGTGTGCATATATTACTGGCTCACTATCACAATCACATTCTCCTAATTATTCCTTATAGACCAGTGTTCTTTTTCAACCTCCTCCTCTGATCCCTCTATTCTTCCTCTCAAACTACCCTTGAGCCTTCCCATGTAGTTTTATCCCATTTCCACATCATTTGCAGACAGTTTTTTATTGTACTACTGTTAGCAGAAGGAAAGGGAGGAATTTGAGCAGATCCACCTTTCAAAATCCATGAAAATATTTACAGCCCTCCCTTTTCCTCCTGCCTCACAGCAGGGGCAACTATTAACAAATTCTTATTTTTTTCTCCTTTGTCCCTTATTTTTGTGTGTCCTTTCAGTGAAAACCTTGTATACTTCTAGGAGCTTTGGAAATGCAGGAAAAGAGAAGGTAGTAACATTGTATGATTGACTTTGTACTGATCAATATGCATCATGCATTTAGCAGGCTTTAGGCTTTAGGCTTGTAGCCAGAACTACTAATAGTCCTTCTGATATTCCACAAATTCCACAAATACTAGAATTTTGAATCATCATGTTGAAAGGCGCCATATTCTAAAGCAGTATGACCTGAAAGACTGATGAGCTATTGCTTTTATGTTCTGAACTGATAAACAGCTCAGATTCTAGGTGATAAATGTGACACGATACTTCATGTACTGCAGACTGACAACATTGCTGTAATGAGGAATGACATATTTTTAACATCTTACAGTTCCTCAAGGCTAACTCCCTAACAATGATATTCACAACATGTGACATAACCAAATTTTTCTGCTGGTAGACAGAAAACTTCACTGTTACAATCCTGGCTTTAGGATGAAAACAACTCCTGAAGCTAATATACTAGCATGGATGGCCACAGGAAGAGTTCCTTGTTTGGGCTAGGAATAAAGAATGGGGAGCAAGGTAGCCTGTGTGTGTGTGTATGCGCCCACATGCATATGACTGTCTCTTTTTAATAGCCTACAAAAGTACAGTAGTGCACACTACATGAATTCTGCATGGCAATTAACCGTGGAAGTTTTAGATTTCTTATTTTATGAACAGATCATTTAATCATTAAGATGTGTTCTGTTTGGAAAAAAAAAAGATTTTGTCAGGCATAATCAAATAATTACACTATTAATAGTGTAATTGTTATTATTCCCTGCTACTGTATTTGTAGATTGTAATACTAGAAATAAGTACAAGTAGGGCTGAAGTCTCTCTTGTATTAGACAACTCTATATTATTCATTAGATCTTTTATTTACTTTGACTGCTTTAACTAGTCCTACTAGCAACATTTGCAACATAATAGTGACTGTTAGATGTTATTGATTCACAATGGTATTTTGAATTGATATGGTTAAGTCTCCAAATAAAATTAATCTCTTTTACTGCAAAGTGATTTATGCTTGTAACAATTTTTGAATTTGACTGGAAAGAAGACAAGATTAACAAGGGCATTTGAAGTTAAAAAAATTGTTATGATATGGTTTCATTTTTTCCTTCTTCTGACAGGCTGATATAAAAGTAACTTGCTCCAAGAAAAGATCACAGACTATGCAAATAAAGACACATCCAGCCATGCATGTATTTATAGCTTTATATTCTAAAAAGCATATTTCTAGAGAGTTCATAAAAATCAAGGGAAATATCAATGAGTGCATCAATCTTGGGTGGTAATCAGATAGGCGCTTTTGTCATTTCTTATTTTGTGAACAGACTAGTTAATGGCAGAAGTATTTTTAACAAAAGTTGTAACAAAGATGATGTTTCAGATGTTTCCAATATTAATATATGTATGTATACAAATATATAGCTGTGCATACCTATAGGTGTGTGTTTATACATATGTTTGAATATAAAGAGGAGACTACAGATACAGAGAAGTTTGCATCCTATATATGGGTCTGTAGTATCTATGTAGACACATTTGTTTTGGTTGTTCTGTAAATAGTAATGTGCCTGAGTCTCGATTTGGATATTTTCCTAATCAAACTGTTTGCTCTTAAATTGCACAGATGGCAGTAAAATACTTTCAGAAATAATCTTACAAACTTTTTAGAACCTAAATAATTTTATAATCATATTTTAGAGCATGACCCTGAAAAATTTATCCATGAGGTCCTGTGAAGGATTGAATGATAAATATACTGCACGTTGGAGACAAAAGAGCTGTGAACTCTTCAAATGCTTTGATGGCAAAGTGATTTGTCAGAAACAATAAAGGACTTAAATATGTCATCCAACACAAAGCAATTGCTCTCTCGGTGAACTTTTCTAAAAATCACACCTAGACTGTGCTAAATGAATTCATGGGATTTTGAAAAGATGACACTAGAGGTGAATATGACCTGGTGTATCTAAAGCTGTAATTTACCTGAGCCCCTAAACATACAGTCTTGGGAGTTATACAAGCAATTTTCAAACTCAGAATTTCTTAACACTTTTTCAACACGCTTTATGACGATTAGCTGAAGTTGTACATGTTACGAAGGAGAAAATACACAGATAACCAAAAGCTTTTGGTGAGTGCAAGAATGTAATGCTTTAATTTTGCTGTTAATGTAATGTTAATGTAATGCTGTTTTATATGTTCACATAATGTTTACCTACAATGTTTACATAATGTTTATATACTGATTATATTCCTTTACTTTCAAGAATATCTTATATTAGGTAATATATGTATTTATATTCTAAAATATATATTTATATTAAAAATGTTAATTTGACAATTCTGTTCAATTACATCAGATCTGGATGCATTTCCTCTTATTTCTGAAAGCTAATGTGCTGGAATCTCCTCAAGGAAAACATCTCTTTCCCTGGAAGATCCTGGCTTCCTGATTTGCAAAGTATTGGAAGCAGGGGCTATACTCCTGGAAATTATCACTGTGTATTTGCTCTGTTTCCCTAGACATCTGCTAGACAGGATACTCCAGATACTGGGCTAAACAGACAGGATACTTCAGTCTGATTCATTACAACGATACTAATTTTATTTTATCCATGTCCATTTAAACTCACCTTAGTCCAAACAGAGTATAACTCTTCAGGGAGATAGTTGCAGCTAATTACTCCATTTCGTGTAAATCTGTGGGAAGTTTGACTAGCTGAAGTTAGCTTTAACTTAAATCACTGCAAGAAAAGGCAATAACAGAATCCATTACTCATTGCAATGTCACACCCCAGTATTCTTGCTCAAAATCAGAGGAAATCAGAGAGACCATGTCCTTTTGACAAGCTGAGTGAGAACTGTATTAACAAAAGCTTACTGCTGGTAATTTCTCTTCTGTTTGTGTCTACTTGATTGAGAAGGCTAGATATAGCAACTCAAAGTGTCTGGTTTTGTAGGTATATCACTATCTGTTGAAAAATGCATTCCTTACTCTTCTAAAATACATCCATATTTCCTTACTCTATACTTATAGACATCTGATTACATTCTACTATATCTGGAACTATTCCAGCCACAATAAGTGATTACTTTTTTTTAAATGTTTTCAGAAGCTCCAGTTGTGACTGTGTTACTATAGGCATAGTACAAAACCCTTATGCTCGCATTTAATGGGAATGTTGATCATACTATGGATAGAAACAGGATGCAAAGAAATGAATAAAAAAAGAAAAAGGAGATTATGGAAAATTATTATTAAATTAGATAAAGTTTGCTTATCTACCATCATAAATTGACTGAGATTGCATGTTGCAGGAAATGTAAGCCTAAGTTGTAAACCTAAGTCTATATATTTGGCTTCTGATAGGAATGAGTTGTTTAGGAGGAATTAATCTTCATATTCTGGCGGAGATAATAGAAATCAAGTATCCTCCACTGTCATGTAGGACAATGATTAAAAATGGTGGCTAGACTTGAAGTCTGTCTACAGAAAATGTATGTATGAAAGTGCATGAACAATAGTTCTTGCAAAATAAGTAACTGAAGATGTCACACATTAGACAGGCATTTGTGTTCAAATATTGATTCATATGCTTAAAGTTATAATTCTTGTCCAGTTTTAACATATATATATCTAGATATCTACCTGCTGAAAAGTGATTCTTTAAGAATATTTTCGGAAAAAATCAAAGAGTGTCTTTGTCCATAGAATCATGCATTAAGCATACTGAATTCTCCACTTTCTGCTTACTCTTTCTACAGGATTTGTCATGAGTGCAGGATAAAGTACAGTTGTTCTTTAAAATTAATTTTGTGGTTCTGCCAAACTGAAAAAAAAAATCAATGCTGTGAAAGACAGAGGAACTAGCTATAGAAGCAAGGTCATGTCTGCCCAGTATATTCTACTGGTAAGCATAAGATTATTCAGTCCTATGACCAGATGGCATGAGGGCTGTCATCTCCGTATGACAGACATATGGCTGACAGCACTTTCAAGAAAATTGTTAAATCCTTTTTCCTTTCATAAACCTTCTGTGTACCCTAACTGAACTCAAAGAAATAATGTCAAAGCACACTTCACTAAAAGACAGGCTTTGGAAAACAGATTTTTACAAACTCTTAGATAAGGAAAAATGTTTCTTTGCCATTTCTTTTTTCTTTCATTTCTTACTAGGGTTAGGACTGATTCTTACAAGAATGACTCTTTGCAATGTTCGCAGCTCTAGTATACAAAAACTTGAAGGTGGTATTTAATAGAAAATGCCTGCCAGCTAAATGGCTATATAATCACCTTCATTACTTAAATCAAGAAAAATATAAAATATATTTAGGACAGAAAAACAACTCGCACTTTGCATTTTTACTTTTAGTCCAATTTTACTGTGTGCAGTATTTCTGTTAACAGAGAAATTCTACCAGACTCCAAGAGAACAAGGAATAAATTGGAACTAGTGAGCTAAGAAAGTCTTTGATTTACCGGTGCCAGAAACTAGGCACAAAATACTTAAATGTTCAGGCCCTGAGAGAAGTGGTTATTGCATTTCTCCAGCTATGCCTGTATTACTCTCACCAGAATAAAAATTCTATTGTATTCTATGAAAACAAAAGGTAGGTTTAGCAAGAACATATTTTTAGCAAAGAGAGAGCCATCTGTCTTACATTTTTGTATTGAATTTATTGCTGGAGTAGAATAACAGTTTAAGGTACTTTAATGCTTTAATAAACTGACAAACAGGAACTTTGCTAAGGCTAGGCAAAAGTCTTATCATTATTCATACAGAAAGCTGGGGCACATAAATTGCTAGAACTACCGTATTTGGGATAGTCGTGATTCTAAAAGAGCAAATCTCTTTCAATACATTTACTTAAAAGTAGTGATAATGGACTCAAGTTGCTTAGGAAAAACGCCCAGTGAAATTAAAGGAAAAACACAGCAGTTGTTAGGTTCTATTTACATTTCAAACCAAAAAAGGTGTCCACGAGGGATTATCAAAGCATCATACCATGTAGGTGGAAATATTTTGTGTGTGCAGATGGTTAATGGTATTTGGCTTGCTATTACAGAGAAAACAGGTAGTTACATAATGCTTTCTTAAGTAAACATGTTGCTTTTTAATCATTTTACAGTTGTTTTGTTTTCTTCTTTCTCTTTAATTCATCATTTAAATAGTATATTTAAGCAACTGTTCTGTTCTGTCATTGACTAAATTCTGTCCTATGAATTGTAGTATTCAATACCTAGGAAATATTTTATGAAACTAGTAAAAAATGAATAAGCTATTATATTTTCCAAGGCAGGTTATCAGTTATCTGACAAAGGTATGTCAAATAGAATCTGGACTCAAAATAAAATGTGGATCATTCTAAAAAAATTGTAGGACCTTGTTAGGTACATACACAAACTCCTTCTTGTAGCAGTCATCTATACTCCACATCTGATATAGCATATATTACACAGATATTTCCATTGCCCGTCAGCTGATGGTGGTAAATATCTCATTCTGAAATTTTAACTATTAACATGTTGCCATGAACGACAACTTAGGGATAATGTTGACATTTGTTTCTAAGCAGTCTTGGGAATATTTTATCACTATAAAGCTTCTCATTGACTAATGATAGCATCCACACTGAAAGAATAATACAAATACAGCCTTATGTTACTTTCTTTGATGTAACAACAGGGCAAGATGTAGGATAAAATGATGATAGTGCTTGGAGGAAAGATGCCTTTCTGCTTTGTCCTACCCTACTGAGTACACTGAAGACCTAGAAACTCTTATCCAGTTTCTGCATTCTTAGTGGGGAGGCAAAGAGGAGGGATAGTCCAGCCATCAAACAGAAATGTAGGAAGAATACAACACAAACATTGCCTTATTCTCATCAGAAATGCTGAATCAATCATTCTAAACCACTTGGCAGTGATATGCATGAAGAATTACCTTCTGCTTCAGCTTTCAGAGAAAGAGAAAATGCTGCAGGGAAAATATCTTGAAATAGTATTAATTAATTCCGCTGTACCTAATCACCATACCTAATTTCACTATTCCGTTATTCTCCGCCATATAAAATATATAGAGCAGCATATAAAGTACACACAAAGTTTATGGAAGCAACCATAGGAGGATTCAAGTGATTTAGAGAGCTCCATGGAGACCATGGAGAATCTCCAAAGTGGAAAGGAAATATTTGTGTAAAATTAACCATAGAGGGCAATGTGATTTCAGTGAAGAGACTGAAGCTTTTCCATTGATATATCCCATGAGGTACAGGTTCTGCATCGCCTCATGTGGGGGTGACTGCACCACACTTCATCTCTTGTATCAGCATTCTGACTTGGTTCCCATTAAATTTGTTCTCTCATCTCTGAAAAAAATGTGTTAATTAGAATTTCTTTCTGAAGTGGTATTTTTTGTTCTTTCTGTTCTATAGCAGACTTTCCCATTTTGAAACCAATCTTTCCCAAACTGATAATTATTTGCGAGGGTTGTTATTATTGCCTGTGTATACACCATTCTCATCTGATTTCACGTGTGCAGCAATCTTGATCTTTTTATGCTACATCTCTAAAGTTATATCTTTCCTTTTATCCAGCTGAATATCTACTTATCTTCAAATATCCAAATTTGCCTATAATCTTCTTTCTTTTGTTTTATTCTTCATTATTTCCTGCGTAGTAAATATCCTTCCACTATTTTAATCTAAGTTCAAGAAAGACATGAGCATACCAATTTGAATACTACACAATTACTTTTGTATGTTTTATAATGTTATTGTATTTTTTATAATATCATTGAGCTAAGTGGTTTCTGGAATAAATGTTAGAAAATAAAGTTTGTAGGACTCATTTTCATAATTTCAACAAGATTTGTGTGACTCACTTTCATAATTTCTATTCTATGAAGTAACCATAATATTAATTTCTACTGATTTGGGTTACCTTTAATTTATTTTCTATTATTTCAATGGACTGTTTTATTCTATATACACATACAATTCCTTTAGCTGCATTTCTGAGTTCATCTATGTAGGCAATGCTTAAAATATATCATAAAAGAAAAGAAAATCCTAATCCCACAATGACTTTGAAATTCAGATATATTTTCTTCCACAAGGCAGTCACTCAGGCATGAATGACAAAATGTAACAATTCAATTTATTTTTGTATAATGACATTCATACAAAATTTCGTAAAATACTTCTGAGAGACAAGCGTAATAGCAAGATAAGACCTTGCAGAACCGAGGATAGTGACTTTGGTGCAGGCAGAAAATGACAATGAAGTACTGCAATAGATTAGAAAGAAATGAAAATTAAAGTAGAAAAGAGAGGGGTGAATATTTTGTAATTGAGTCAATGGACTCAACATAATACCAGATGGAAGTTAAAAAAAAACCTGGAGAAGGTGGACATAATCCATGTTACTTGTGGGCTGATAAGAATGGAAAATTGAGGGGGACATAAAAAAAAGGAAGTGGCAAAAGGGAATACATCTAACATACAAGAAATCACAAAGGAAGTGTTGTGTCATGTAGTCATGGAAGGACCAATAAGAAATCTGTACAAAGGAAATATGCGGCTATCAGTTGACAAGATCAACATGGAGGAAACTGGTAGGGAATTTTTTATTAATAAGGGAAAATTTGCATTTGTTGCTGTGAAGACATAAGCTTCATGTGATATGTGAATCTACACTGTAAGAAGAACGATCTCTCTCAAATATAATGAAGGCCTTAAATTTAGGGATTAATTTAAAGTGAATTAAGACAGAAATTACTGAAATACTAGCTCAGTGATAAGAAAGGATTCCTGTTCTCCAAACCACATGTGTTCAAGAATTTAGGGCAGAATAGGAAGAAAGGGAGAGTGGAAAGGAGATGCAATCACATATGCAGTCTGCATGAAGATGTCTGAGATATTCTTGACCTCAGAATTTGTTGGCTGAGGCACTGGCCCAGGCAGTTACAAAACTGTATGAATTACAGCATTGCTATAATATCAGAGTAAACAAAACCAAAATAACAACGATAGGGAAAAAAAAAAAAAGCTGAGTAGCTAGAAGTGGTTTCAGGAGGATGATGAACAAAGACAATGGAAAATAACCTCTGGAAGCGTTCAGGGTGGAGGAAGAAATAAGGTTTGTGGTAGCCGATAATGAAAAAATGAATCCTTGCAATTCAGGAGAAATGTATGTGAGAATGGATGGAAAAGCTGTCAATATTCAAGATGGGAACCAGAGAAGAAAAATTAGGCCTTCTGGAATTGTAGGAAATGAAAGTGAGTTGACCAGCCCTTTGCTCTGAAAAATACAGAGATGAAAGGAATACAGAGATTTCTGAGTCCCTGACAAAGGAGGCAGAAGAGGAGGAAGAGATATGCACAAAATTATACATATCATCAATTTTGCAGAAATGTTATTACCATTAAAGTACATTTTATTTAGTCTTTTTATCTAGATTATTGATACTGACGTTTCACAGAGGTTATACATATGTCTGCTTTTTGATATGTGGATTTTCTTTTTGAAAGAGCCTGCTTTATGCCAACCGTATCCCAACAATTGGGCTGCATATTTTTCACTTATCTGAAACTATTGTAGCTTGCTTTGCAAGATAATATACTGAAATCCAGCATATCCATTTCAAAAGAATGAATTTGTCACAATAGAATTATATAAATGCACTGTAGACCAAAATAATAATTCTGTATTAAAATAATCTCAAAATATAATGGAATAGATGATTATAGTTTAGATGTCATTACTCCTTAGTACTTATAGCATACTCTCAAGTTTTGTGTACAAAGTTTTGCAAATATAATACCATTCCAGAACGGGATTTTAATCTCTTTAATTACATGAATACTTCCATTGATTTATATGAGATGTTTCATATAAATAACCATTAAGAATTGCTTGTCTATTCCCTGTGCACACATTCTAGCTTCTAGTTTTATAAGGTTATGGTAGCACAAAGTGTTTGATATTAAATCTTTACTGACAAATGAGGAGAAGGTTTATTTTATTGATCAAATTTCAGCATATGTTGATTAATAAAATACAACTTAGTGGGTTCCATGTCGTGTGTGTATGGGAGCAGGGAGAATTTATACAATTCTGTAGGGGAAATGCTGAAACAAGTTTATGAGTCTTCATCATGTGGAAATGCACAAGTTATGAGCTCTTCTTCAAAGCACTGCTATTTGTATTTGTAAAAATGGTCAACTTCTCTGGCTGTGTGTGTGTTTCATACCCTGTACTCCAGAAAGCTGAGTGGACAGATAAGGGTCCACAGCTGTAATTGGGGGGAATCCAAACACCTTGGAGGAATGGGCCAGTGTTCATTTTGCCTGACCCTGCTCCGGGCGGGAAGCTGGACTACACACCTGCTGAGGTCTTCTCTAGGCTGAATATTTTGTGATTTTCTGATTCTTGATGGCTTCTAAAGTGGCCATTGCTCCACTTTGAATGAGGTTGGTCAGGATGTGCACTTGCATTCTTGGAATTCCCATGAAAGACTTCAGCATCTCTTACTCATTTTTTTGCCATAAAGATGTGGATTAGTCAGTAACCTCATGCCACAATTCATCCTGTGGCAGTATAATGGTGTGACTGACAACACTGCAACGATCAAGTGCCACAGCCTCACTATCCCTGCGCTTTGGCTTATCATTAAAACTGAAAGAAAAACTGCAGCAGTTGAGACAGAAAGACTTGTGTGTCTTCCTATAGTGCAAAAAGGGAGTGGGCAACAGGTTTTCAAAAACTGCCTTATGATGTAGGAAGCATGGAGAATGAACATTGTTCCTCACTTGGAAAAGTATAAAGCTGGATAATCAGTATGACTGGGGAAAAAATCATAATCCTGGGATCCATGTGTGTCCTGGGCTTGAGTCTATAAAGCTTCCATCAGCAACATGAAAAGGCTTTATGTTCCCATTTCTTTTTGTCCTGATTTTACTCACCAACAGGATGGTGCAGTAAATTATTTACTGTTCTGCCTTTGACTGCTATTCTTGAGTTAGGTGGCACTAAAAATCAAGGGAGAATCTATGAGTTGGGTCATTTGATGTTTTTGTTTGGTGGATTCTTAAGAAGCAGTGACAACACAGAAAAAAATATAGCCCAGAATAAAAAGTAGGTAAGTTTTAACAGACAGCTAGTGTTGTGTGGCCTGGATAACATTTCTTTATCAGTTAAGAGAAGATATAAAGATTCTGTGAATCAGGGCACAGCCTCAAACGGAAAATACCTGATCAAGAGGTGCACAAATTTCTTTACTTAAAAAAATGAGGGTTTTCCACCTTTCTCATTGATGTAAAACATTTCTGAGATACTATTGCCAGCCATGAACTAAGATCAGCTCCAAAACATGTATTAGCTCTAGGAATCAAGCGCATGTATTAACTTCTAGATTCTCTAGCCTAAAACGCAGGCAGAGAAGCAGAAGCTCCTCTGCAGCTTCCTAGCGTATCCATGTACCAAATGAATGTCAGGAGATCTGGAGTGATGGCAGCCTTACAACTTACAGATGTTGGTGGAGCAGAAACACAAATTTCAAAATTCCTGCATATGGCATACCGTTATTTTACCTGCATGCTTGATGAACTTTTTATATCCTGTGATAGAAAATAAGAACAAAATTAGATGCTGTGCCAGATCTCTGGCACAGGTCTTTTTCCCTTTTTAAGTCTGCAAGAGAAGCCCCAAGGTCATCTAGAGCTCAGCATCTTCTTCAGGGATGATAGCTGACCAAATGGGTGCAAACATGTACAAACTCACCTGAGGCACCTGAGCACCACCAACAAAAAATGCACATGGACAAGCCCTCCGCAGTCACCAGAGTGACTCTTGCAAACAAGAATTGCAATAAAACAGCTAAAAAAGTCAGTTGCAGTTTTCATGTAACCAGGAGCTAACAAGCCAAAGAAGTGATGGGAACATTCTTTAAGATAAGCCTATAGTAAAGCTCAGCTGCACCATTAAAAACCTCTTATGCAATTCAGGTCTGACAGCTAATCTAGTAAGGTTGTTTGAGATGCTCACTATACGCTGTATTAGAAAGGTTCCATTTTCCACAAATATATAACCACATATATTTCCACAAATATATAATTGAAAATAGCATAATTATTTACAAAAAGTCTTGCTCTATGCATCCTCCAGAACTGGTAAAACATGATTGGGTATAAATAAAATATGCTCAGCATATTTAGGAGACTGAAGTCTTACAGCATACCAGCAGGCACAGTAAGAAACCTATTAATAAGTTCTGATCAATTTTACCTTTTCAAGTAAAATGTGATTCTTGCTCCACTGGAGCATTTCCTGGAAAGAAAGTTAATAGAACACTCTTTGTCAGAAAAAAAAAAAAGCTACTCTGAAATGAATAGAAAATGTTTCAACAGCAGTCCAGTTGCTCAATGATTTTTAGTTAAAAATTGGAATAATCAATTCAAGAAAAATCTTTGTCCATTTTATTTTATTACACTTAGTGTTTAATTTAGAGGAGTTATTTAGTCTTTTTAAATAATATGTCTGAAGACCACTACATGAATAAAATTATACAAAAAGAATTGATTAATTGTGCACCTCTTCCTGCTTTCATAATCTTTGTCAAGTGAATGGAATAATTTGTGCCATTTGTACTTCTTATTAAAGTATTTGTCATTAGAATGAGGTGTCAGGAAGCATTAAGACTGTCTCACATTTTATAAATTAAAATAGTATGCAAAACTGTTGTGACCTTTTTAATATTCCGCATTTTCTTCTATTCTATGGCATTCCTCTTTCTCTGCCTGACTTCTCCATTCGATGATGGGAAAGATGAACTTACAGACAAAATATGAATAAACAAAGGGAACAAAACATTATTTCTCATGAAAATAATTCAAAAGTAGAATGGTCATGTAGCATAGTATTACAAGGTTAAATCTTGCAACCAAGGTTGGTGTAACCTTGCATCAAAATAAGGTTGCAGATATGGCAGTAGCACTGATAGATCAATATTATACAGCACATTGCTGTAAGAATAGACTGAATTAGGAGGCAGAACTTGTTGCCATAGGATGTGAAGGATTCACAAAATATTATACATTTATATGTCTAACAAGTCTATAGCAGTTATAGAAATAAGGGCTAGCAAATATTAAAAAGGTTAAAACATCTCTTTTTTTGAGGTTAAACTGGTGTTTGACTATGAGCAATTAGAATGAGATCTTCATGGAGGTAGCCATCTCACACTGGCTGAGCATAAGTTTCTTTCACATTGAAGTAGTTGGTGTTGGCCAGCCTGAGAGAAAATATTAGATATTTGAACTAAAGTTTTAATTCTCACATACAGCTAAGAGGAAAGTAGAACGTTGCTCGCTGCTGCTGAGTCAAACTACATACAGATCTCAACCCATCCATGACACTATTAAGAGCAGAAAGATCTGAACAAGTAGCACAATGAATTATATAACAACTAATATTCTTTAATTAATATACAATTTAAAATACAGTCTGAAAACTGACAATATGCTTGTCTCACTTGTCTTTTCCTTTACATATGGATGATGATGGAAAGCTAGTTGCAGAGATCATAAGTATGCTTAATATAATTCAAACCTTCTTGATTAAAAAGCATTTACCACAGTAACAGGAAATGCTCTTGCAAATTCCAAACACTTCCATCAGTCTTTAGAAATCAGAATGGTCTTTTTCTACAATTCAAATATATTATATGAGAGATACAAATTCACTATTTCACAGGAAATACAAACAACACTTATAATATAGCTAAATTCTTCCAGGTGTTTGTTAGAACTAATAACTATGGCTCTATTATAGTGGCCAAGACCTGATGACTGGGTTAAAGCCACTCCAAGGTTTAGCTTTGAATCAGTCTCACTAGACACAGTGAGCAGTGAGCTGAATATCTTTTTTTTTTTTCAGATTCAGCAAGGTAAAGCTACAATACCATAAGCCCACTTCATTATGTTTCTCTTGATGGACACTGTAACAGCTTACTTAAATGGTCACAATTAGCACTCATGTTGTAAATGTTATTATGAATTCTATCACAAGTCTCCTACAGTAGGAGTATAGAAATCTAAGAGTAGCTAGACAATTGATGCCTGGTCCTGAAGTATATACCCAACTGGGTGTAAGATAAAACAGTCTAGTGGGAACAGCACCACTACAAAGTCTACAGTATCACTGTGCTGAGAGAAGCAAAATTTGGAGTATTCTCCCTGCCATGACAGCAGAGAAAGTCTAAAGTCATAGATTGCCATCTATGTTAAGGCCTAAAACTACTATAACCTTGACAATTTATTCTAATAAATCATATTATATGGTACATCTATGATGGTCCCTAAATAAGAAAATTAAAGGCTGCTTAACTACATTAAAAAAAAAGAACCTGGGAAACATTTAACTTCTGAAACACATCCCAGAATAATACATGTCCTGAGTATCTATATTGTTTTCTGTATTTCCAGGGCAGCAAATATTAGCATTTATTTCAAACCAAAACCAAATCTTTTTGGAACTTCATGTGTAGAAAATGTTTTGCCGGCACTTTTTATTGTAGTCAACCCAATTAACTCCTTCAGAGTGAGTACTTCTTTTCTTCTTTTTCATGAGTTCTTCAGGAGTTATGAAACCGTCTGGAAACCAAAGTCAGAATTCTTACTTTCTACCCCCAGACTATGAGTGAAGAAGGAGGACTGCCAGGTACGCTGCTGCCACAAGGATGCACTGACTCCTGTTCTATGTATCCACCAAGATACCCAGCTCCTTCACTGAAAATCTGCTCCCTACCCAGTCAATCCCTAGGTCTTGCTGCATTAGATTATCCCATTATACGTGTAAGATTTAGCACTTTTACTTGCTGAACGTTATGAGTTTCGTTTTGGCCCACCATTTCTGCAGTCCTGTTAGCAGAATATTCTGGAAGACTGTACAGAAAACCTTGCTTAAATAAAGGTAATGGCACCGACCCTTGTACACAGAGCCAGCCTTTTCACCATAGGAGTCAATCAGGTTGGCCAAGCACAAATTTCCATTGGCAAATCTATGCTGGCTATTTCCTACACCTTTAATGTCCATCCTGTGCTTAAAAATGGTTTTCAGGGAAATCTGCTCCATAATATTCTCATGAACTAAGGTGAGATGATCTGTCCCATCATCTCCCTGTTCCTCCAGTTTGATGGATGCCTTTTTGATGATATGCTTAACATTCACTCTTTTTCTGTTACTGCCTCCTTTTGAATCTTTCTTTATTAATTTAGTTTTTAAAAGGCAATTCTCTTATTGTTTTCTAATAGTTTTTTGTTAGACTAATGTAAACAATTTAAAATACTTTTGGTACCTTTCAACTGAATTCCAATTTCAATCCAAATGCCACTTGACCCAGGGTTACAGATAAGTGCTTGAATGTTAAAAAAAAAAGGAAAAAAAATAAACACATGAACAAGTAACTATAAGCTACATAGTTATTTAATTGAATATAGATATAGATATAAGGTCTCCTCTTTTTTTAGAAAACATCATAATTGATTGTAAAGGTTAAGTTTCCTAGAAAAACAGTATGTTTTAATGTTTATATGAGTCAATAAGAATAAAGAACTATTCAGGAAAATTTTTAAAAATTCAAAAGCAGAAGTTGATTAAACAATAGTATCTTTTTATTGTTATAAATTGGCTTAAAATTAGTGATTTCATTTTCTTGCTTAATCAGCAGCACTCCAAGTAAGCAGCAGCTTCAGCCTGCTTAGCAGAAGATAATTTCTCTGCAGTCTTGCTTGCATCTACTTCTTTCTCTGTCTGCAGCTTCTCGTGGTAATGTCCAAGTCCTTGTGAGCTAATACAGCTAATTTAGGGTAAATACGTAAAAGCAGCTTATATTTCCGCTTTAGTCTACATTGCTGTTGCATCTATCATCACTGAACCACCTCTGTTCTTTTGATAGTCAGTCAAGATAATGCCCGTGAAATTTCTTGTGGTGTCCTTGGACTTACTTTGTTATTTCAGTCTTTATGTACTAAACAAAATTAGGACTTAATATAGATCACCTTTTATATTTCAGTTGTACTGAAGAGTTGCCTTACCTATTTTCCTATTTTATTTTCCCTTTCTTTCCTAGCTTTTGTCCAAGACAGTAATTTTTATTTCTTCTTCTGACTACTTAGTTTCTTTACAGTTCACTTGGGAGAGATCTTGTTAACTTACATTTAAAAAATGTAAATTAATTACATAAATGGGCTTCATTTTTATTCATTTTTGACATTTAAGTGGTTTCAATAGATTAGTGAAAAGCATCTGGAAATACTGGATTAGTTATTTCTTATATCACAATCCTTTAGCTATTCTGTTATTTTGCTTTAAAAGTTATTATTTCAACCATTTGCTTGATAACTATGTACTATGCACCAGAATGAGTTTTTGTAGCTTGCGCAAAAAATTATCTCTGTTACTACTGCTCTTCATTATATTCATTATATACACTAGAGACAAAAATGATTCATCATTATCCTTTTACTGGAAACTCCTATTTGTCATCGCATTCAGTGTGTATATTTTAGCACCAGTGGCTTATATAGATAGGGCTGTGAAGGACTGCTTTGGCCTAGTTCTATGTTCTCAACACACATAGTGACACAAAAGTAATTATAATCGAACTTGCCATAGATATTGATCTTTTCCTGCCTTCAGCGTTTCTGAAATTTTAGATTTGCAATATTTTAGATTCATTATAAAATGTAGAATATCATTAAAAATATTTGTACGGATAATGTTGCGATAATATATGTAGTCAGAAGTTGTCATGGCCAGGTTACTTCCAAGTAATGAAAAATTGACTGAATTAAGTAAGTTGATCATTCTAAATGAATGATGAACATAACTTTAGACCAACTTTACACATATCTACCTATGTATAAGTATTTATACATATACATGTATATATGCACATAAGTATAAATATATTCATTTAAAAATTAAATAATACATAATTTTAAACATTTACAACTGAAATTTCTTAGTTTTTGTCATTCCTACAGCAAAATCAATGTTAACATTGTATCTATTTTTAGAATGCTTGCTATTAAAAATCATTTTGTCATAGAAATCAAAATAGATCGAGAACTAAGAACTAAGAACTAGTAGTCAGATCTTCAAAGTGGGTTTATGCATAACATCTATGTCAAGCAACTAGTTAGGAGAAAGCTGACTGTGTGCATAGTCACTCAGTAGAAAGCATCATGTGTGCAAGTTGCATGTTTCTTCCTTTTAAAGAGAGTTGTATGCCAATGAAGCATATAAGCTTTTGTGGAGAATCTCAGACCTACCATGATATGAAGCTCAACAACTAACCTTTTAAACATCTGCTTCATTGACCCTTATATATTTCTATCTATCTCATTGGTCTTTTAGTATGTCTAGTTTGCTTGATTCACCTTTAAATGTTGCCCTAGGGGGAAACTGATTGTGCGAATTTGATATTTCTTTTATGTTATCTTTTTATTTTTATGGAATATACCTAAGTGTGCTTTCCCTAAACACAGTAGAAGCAGAGAGCAACTGAAGAAAAAGCCCGTACGCCAAACATTTCTTATTGTCAATAGATCTAAATAGGGATCTTACCTTCATAGTCATCATTTAATGAGATCTAGAAAAAGATCAGACCATCATGTGCAACTGAATTGTTCACAGCTTCAACTCACTTGCAACAGCTGAGTCTTCTCCTGGGAAACTACTACCTGAATCCCTTTGGTTGTAGTCTCTCCAGATAAACATTTGAATCACATGCCACACACTTATCCAGGTTTCCCATGTAACCTAATGGTTATTATTACACGAAAAAAAAAGCATTTATTTTCACTCATTCCCTTTACATTTAATCTACTGATGAGCTCTGTGACTCATGGTTGCAATTAACATTTCTCAACCTTATAGGATCATGCAACATACTACATGATATTGTTACTTTATGCTTGAAAGAAAAATACATGAATCTGGCTGTATTGATTACTGAATCAGAGAAGTGTATCTTTTGAGGTTCAAATATCTTTTGAGATTTACTGAATGACTAGCACCCATATATAAACACTAGTGATCCTAAGGCTGTATTTTTGTCACTTACTAGTTCGAATCTAGACCTAATATCAGTAAGATGGAACAAAGTAGGGATCACCTTAGCTAGATATGCCCACACCTTTGCAAAACTGTCACTGAGAAAGGAAGTAATTGGACTCTTAAATAAGAAGATTAAACAACAGAGAGTAGAAACTTCGAAAGGGGGCTTGAAAGTCTCTGATGTTCATTAGTAAGTTTTTAAAATAATCCAATATTTTTTCTATTATTTGTCTGCTAAGAGTGATTTCCCCATTTCTCATTATGCGTGAATGCTGGTGCACTGTGCAGCTCCAGTGCACAGTTGATTAATAAGGTCAGAATTAGAAACTGAGAGCTATCCTTTTCTTAGCATCTACTGCACTATTCCTTCAACAAGATTTTCTTTGGGGATTTTCTATGAGCTACAAAATAGAACCTACTGGAATAGAACCTATGTATTTTATCAAGTGAGGTCCTGAACACTGTCTATCCTTCTACAGCTTTTTACAAATGTTATAAATGGTATTTTAATAGTTTACATTGGATCCTACTAAACAGTATAAAGCATTTTAGGAAAATAATTATATTCATTGTCTGGAGAGTCATTTTTTCAATAAATACGGAATCACTGTATATTCAGAATTTTTTTTTCCTGAAAGATAAATTTTGGTTTTATCTGACTTATGAAAAAACGCAATTCAATATCTTTCCAGTGACTGATTTTTTTTTTCCACACAGTGATTAAAGTTGGGATTTTCAAACCAATTAAGGAATCATTTTTCCTAGTTACAAATTACACAATCTTTTTTTCACCATTGCAGCTGTGCTTTGCCATGTGTACTTAAACATTTTTCCAAATATGCTTTTATGAGCATATCTCTCTGATCATATTCCGGGATATTCTTTAACTCTTCCATGCTAAAGCCTGTGTCAGGGATTACAAGTCTATATTTTTCTCCTCTTTTACTAGTTATAACAGCTGAACATATGATAGTATCTGGTCTGGCTCTTCCTGCTGTTTCATCCTTAAGTACATATGAATTTTAATATGATCAACCTCAAGAAAAATAAGCTTAAAATTTTAACTGTCCATGAAACCAGAAAATTAAAAAAAAAGAGGTAAATGAAGAAGGTATTATCCTTCTATGTCATCAAATGAACCTATGCAGAAAGCAGGGTTTGGAGGATCACAGTCTCACAGAAATATTTGTTGGAAGGAACCTATAGAGGTCATTTAGTCCTCTCTCCTTCTAGATGCAGGATTATTGTGAAGGCAAGAATCAGGTCAGCTGTGATTTGTCTAGATGAGTTTAGGAAAATATAATGGTGGGGATTTCCACTTATCTCTGGGTACTGCAGTCCAGTGCTGCACTGCTCTCTCAGTTTTATCCTAATGTTCAAACTGAACTTCCAAATTGCAAATAGTGACTCTTGCCTCTTGTTTTTCTGTCTGCCACTGTCAGGAAGTGATTGAAAGTGCCTTTTCAGGTAGCTGTAGGCAACAATTAGATTGCCTCTTAATCTCCTCTTTGTCAAATTAAACAAACCCAGTTCTCTTAATTGTTTTCCTTTGGTCATACACTATAGGCCATTAACCATCTTGCTACACCTCCAAAGGACTCCTTGGGGCCTTTTGTTCAAGACAAAAGTTGATAAACTTCCCAACAAGGGGTCCAAACTGCTCACAGTATGCAGGCTGCAACCTCACTTAAACCAAGTAGGAGGTAATTTCCATTGATATGCTGGACCGGGCTCTTCCTGGTTGTAGGGACATTCTTCTGTACTTTCAAAGAAAATAAACTGTTGGTTCACATACAGCTTAGTTTCCATGGTAATGCCCAGGACCTTTTCACCATTTTTTTCAGATTATTCTGTCCCAATTACAGATTGTTGCCCTTCTCCTTGTTTAATCAATTCATTTCTGGCCCAATCCTTAAGTTTGTCAAGGTCCACCTGAACTGGAGGTCTACCATTTTCTTCATCAGCCATTCCCCCTAAAATAGTAGTTGTTTAGTAATTTGTTGATGATGCATCCTATCTCTTGTCCAGGCCACTGATTAAGTTATTGAACAATATGAATCTCACTACAGACCCTTGGCTGAGAAGATATTCCAGCTAGATACCAAGCAATTCATCATAACCCATTGAGTCTGGTTGTCCAGCCAATTTTCAGTCTAACCATCTGTTTGTCCTATCTATCCTAAATCAGCTTCCAGGCGAAAATGCTGTGGAAGACAGTGTCAAGTGTCTTACTAAATTCAAGATGCATTACATCCACTGCCATTCCTTTATCCACCTAGCCAGTTACTTCATAGCAGAAAGCAGTTAAGTTTGTCAAGCTAGATTTGCTGTTGATAAATTCATATTGTCTTTTTCTGTTTTAATTCCTTGTCCAGCTAAATTAATTAAATCCATCTTTTTACTTTCTGGAGAAACAATGACGCAAGAAAACTCAAGATGACCAAGTCAAATTTAGATTTCTGATATATGAGACTAGCCTTTTCCTCATAAAATGAAAAATTATTGTATTAGATCACCTGTTTCCACAGATAAGAGATTTACTCCAACAGTTTGGACACTGGCAAGGAGGACTGACTACTGATTTTTGGACCACAGGAGCATACATTACATTAAGACTGTAGCCAACTAAGTGCTAGTCACTACATCAAATCACTACATCCGTAAATAACAAAGAGCTTGGAATCAGCTGCATAGATTAAGGCCGCTGGTTAACTCTCTGATTCATTTTGTACCTTTATTTATTATGGCTTTAAGATGCATAATTCACTTTAATGTACCTTTCTATATGCTATGCTCTATATTTCCTGCACAAGTCCACACTTGTTATTATATTAAAACCTAATGGGAACAAAAGATCATTTTGCAGTATCACCACTTTGTAGACAAACAGTAGAGCAAAAAGGAGACGATGCATAACAAAATCTGATGTATAATCTAACATTCTTGATGGCTTAATAGTCATCATATTCTGTGAAATCACTATGAATACCTCTAAATTTTCAGATTATTGGGAAAACAGATCTCTATGCTGTTGAATAATCTGAGCCTCCGAGATACTTAAATCTGTTTGTAGCATATGACCTAGATTGAGTTAACACAAAAGACTGACTAGGTTACATCAGAAAGTTATTCATAAAATTCAAAATTGAATTCAGGTGCAAGGTAAAATCTTTTCCACTTTAGTTAAGTGGAAAGGTAGCTTCTTATGCTAAGAAAATACTTTTCTCATACGAATTTGTTCATCTAGTTTGATCTAAAGACTATTTCTTTCACAATTATGACAGACACTGCAAAGTTAATAAGCAAAGTTTTTTTCCTTTCCTTACCTATATAATGACAGTGCAAAAACATAAAAATGGCTAGCTTAAAAGTATTACTGGTAATATGGACTGTTTCAGTTCAATCACAGAATCAGAGAAGAATAACAAAATCCTTAAGGTTGGAAGGGACCTTAGGTGATCATCTAGTCAAAACCCCCTGCACACGCAAGGTGACCTAGAGCATGTGGCACAGGATTGTGTCCAAGTGGGCTTTTAAGATCTCCAGAGAAGGAGACTCCACAACCTCTCTGGGCAGCCTGTTCCAGTGCTCTGTCACCCTCACTGTCAAGAA
>JAUBNY010000341.1:221944-249188 GCA_032275445.1 Crypturellus soui
AAACAACGAAAAACTTTAAAGGTCCAGTATACAAATAAAGGTTCAGTCCTCAATGGGAATACATTAATGCGGATTTTGAGTGGAATCTTATCCTTTGCAGAGGCAATAGTCCACACAGACACATCTGTTCGTGTACCGCTAGGCACTAATTTATTAATGAACATTCATTACAAACCCCTGAAGGGAAAAAAAGATGTCTCACTGTTGTGCTTGAATTCTTTAATTATCTTGCTGATTTTGTGAAAAATTCTATCTACAATTCATTCCAGCATTTGATTCTACACTTAAGAACATAATCATATTCAACAAATACCAGAACACAACACAGAAAGGTAGAACAAACTGAATTAAAATATAAATAATTGAAATGACATACAGTAAAAGATAAGTCTACAGTATCTTTGAAAGGCAACTTGAAAGTTTTCCACCAGACCAGAGTCCCAGTTCATGCAGACAGCAAAGCTGTGATAATTATCCTGATTATATCTGAAAAGCACCTTTGAGGGCAAGTTCAACTCTAAGCATTGTGAGCATGATACTTAGGTTAACAAAACCTCCAGATATGCAGGTTAACAAACTTCCAAGTGTGTTCACACAGTCTGTCCCAAGGCTAGACTTCAAGCAGCTGAAAGCAGGCAAATAACAGAATGCACATGGATACACCCACAGTGTCAATAAAATGAAATAAAATGTTCAAGACTGTGACAAGCAATAAACTTGAATTATTTGCAATGATTTGCTCTTTGTTTCTTATAATTAATAATATCTACATCTTATAAAATTAATCAACCAATGTCTTTATTGTAGAGGCACTTTATAGCAGAGGTCGTAATCTGCATGGTGACATGGGGAGAAACTGAGGCTGAGGAGCAGGGAACTGAGTCGCTGGATGCCTCGGAGCAGGCTGGCAGCAGAGCGCTGCAGAGAGCCCCCCTCCCAGACTGTCCTTCTGCACTGCAGCCATGGGGAAAGACAACGAAGTACTGATGTAGCCTGAGAGCCTCTGCACTGGGCTGCACACACTCCCTGGCAGAAAGAAAACATTGGGAATGCAGTGATAAATAATATCCAGAAAATAAATTAGACTTCATAGAAATAATTTGGAATGCCATAGGCTAGCCCTGAAGGAATACTTTTACAAATCCATTTTCACTACTAAAGAAAAAGTGTTATAAAAGAGTTATTTTTTTTTAAAGACTTCCTCTTAGGAAAGATTCCTTAAACATCTTGTTTAGGGATAAAGACTATTTTCCATTAAGAATACTTCCATATGATTTTTTTTTTCCCCTAATGAAATAATACAGACAAAAAGTCTACAACCTGAACTGGGCAGTCACTTCAGGAGTGAAATGTTACATTTATTTCTCTGGATCTCTGTCCCCTGCTTGCAAAGCTTCTTTTTTCCACTGAAACATGGCTCTATTTGAGAACCATTATTCAAGATGCTTCCTGCACATGGTGGCACACCATAGACCAGGCAAAGATATCTATCTTTAATAACATTTATCTCCCTGAATGTCTTTTCAGTTTGACCTCTCCTCCCTGCTGCTTGGCCAATCTCCACTCCCTTTTCGCTGTCAGGTCTACCATGCCGGGAGAAAGAAAATAACTGTGTTGAGGAGGTGGAGATAGTAATTTCTTTGAAAATTGGAACTCTTTGATGTCCTTATACAAAAGCTACAAAACTGGTTCTCCCAATGGTCTTCTGTTATGAAAAGAGGGCTTTCCAAATGTGCTCTTGCTTTAAAAACAGACACATCAGGACATTAATTTATTACTGCTTTACTAAGGATAGGTTAAAGGTTGTGAGAGAAAGCAATAAAAAGAAAGGAAATCACAAACAAGATTGAAATGTTCCAGATGCCTTTTTAAATTAAGCACAACAAGGTGCCACCTGAGCAGCTTTTTAATGTATTGTTTTGTACTTTGGTATTGTAGGACACACAAGGTAAATTTCAGCAGTAAGTGAAATTCCATTAGTTTTATTTTACTTTTTATTTTATTTATTAAAAATATTTATTTTAAATATTTTTATTATTATAAGAATATTAATACTCTTTTTTGCAGGTTTATTTGTAGACATGAATGACCTCCAAGAATGTATGTGATTTCAAATGTACCTAAATTCACTGATATAAATATATAAATATAAATAAATATATAAATAATTACGAGAACCAAGTTTTTGAAAATTGCATCAGACTGGATTAGGCTTAGAAGTTCAAAAGATTGCTCATGTAGCCCACTATTGAGAAGTGCACAGTAATAAGATAAGGTGTTAGGATTAGACAAGGTACATATCATTTTATAGGCTAAAATGATATATGGTTCAAAACCTGAAACAGAGAGACAATTTAAGAGAGTATGATGGAAATCAGAACTGTACCTTTATAATTTTACATGTTTAGTTCCAGATCTTTCCAGTTCTTTTAAAAACACATGAAGAACATGGATCAAAATCACCTTCTATAATGTGACCAAATATTAAATATGAAAACACTGAATGTAGGAACTTAGTTATATATTTAGCTTTCTTTCACTGGCTGCAGCAATTTCCACATTCATTTGAAACAGTACGATCTGCTACGGCAGCAAGATTTGCCCTCAAACAAGTGCAAAGGGCTTGAGCCTTCAAAGGTCATTAACTAGTTCGATGCAACAAAGGGAGGGAATGCTTTTAGTTTGCTCACAATAATTTCAAACTAACTTCCGATTCTTCATGCTGAACATTTGGTGCGGAGGCAGAAAAAGACCCACCATGCTCGGATATTGCTATTATTTGTACTGCCCCTCTTAGAGGTCCTCACCATGAACCAGGCTCACTTTGCTGAACGCTAGATAAACACCTGTGTAAACTGCAAATGTTCTATTAAAAATATTTGATTCCAGAGTGTACGTTTCAGTGATGAGGAAGGTCTGAAGATAACTCACTTGTTTATCAAATAAGAAAAGCTGCTGCTGCAATACTGCCTGTGTCTCAGAGCGAAGTTACAAAAGACAGATGAAATGACTTAACAGTCAGAGGGCAGGAGGTCCTGTCTCTCCCTCCTTCTGACCCTATTTTCCATGTCCACAATCCTGCCCAGAGGCTCTCCCTCCCTACTTTGCTCTGGCCCCTCTCCTGAATATTCAATTCACTGTCCCTGCAGCACAGTATTCACTTGCCTGTTAGTGCTGGGTGTGGAAAATTGTTCCATTGCCTCAGGCCATATTGCACTCTGTCTGTTTTCCAGTTTTTGTGTGCGAGAGTTTGTATACACCAAATAAATGTGACGTTGCACAGTACTGGAGAACACATGGCAATATTACACTTCCTGATAAAAAAAAAGATTAATCTTTTTAAGCAGAAGGGTCTCAAATATTAGTGCTTCTGCTAGGCTGTTTACATAATATTTTCAATGTAAAATAAAATGGTTAACCCATTTCGACTAATGCAGAAATGCTCAGTCTGCCCTTCCTACATCTTAGTTATTCATCCAAGAGAACATTTTATTATTATCTTACTTTGGATATTTTTTAAATATGAGAAATGTTCTATGAAGGTCACTACTTAATTTAATTGGAAGAAAGACAAGAATGTAAACAAACAAAAGTACAAGTTTAGTTACATTAGGACAGGTCCTTCAAGTGCTGCTGCTGTTTAGGGAACTGGTCTTAAAAAGAAAAGAGATAAAACTTGTTTGTTTTATAACCAGGCCAAACCCTAAAGATATAAATGTGATTAATTCTTTTAAGTGATCTAAATTCAACCCTGCTACATTTCTAGTAATCAAGAAAACAAAATAAGTCTTTTTTTATTTCTTTCTGGGGTTGATGGAAAGCATTCTAGAATGTTATATTTAAAGGCAATTAAATATGACAAAAATAATCAAGGAAGAAAATAAATTACTTGGAAAAATGCAAAGACAAATATAAATGAATAGTTTTGGAAAAAGAAAAGCAAAGAAGAATACTCCTCAAAAGTCTAAATGAGCTTCTCTTTGTTATCTTTGTTATGTGATCAGGGAGCTCTGTTCTCCATGCCATTTCATGGGAATTTCCATTTGTTTGGCCAATGCAGAAAAAATTCACTTGCAGATACAGCTCTCTCACTGCTCTAAAATATTCTGACTAGCACAGGCAACATAAGTCAAACATGTTTGATTTAAAAATATAGCATATAAAGTCCACGCGGGTCCTGTTTCCTAACTGATGCTGCTGTTAAAGTACGCTCTATTTCCCTTGCAGTAGAGATTCAATTTATGTACTTGGTAGCTTCAAACATTCTTTTCAAATCACATCCTTTCAAAAGAAACCTTGTACCAAGATGCAATAAAAGACAAGGTCTCTCCGGCTGTTTGGACAGGATCCTCTCCTCTTTGCTGTAAGTCACTGGCTCTTGTCCCTGCCCACCCTCCTAGCCCCATTTCTGCCCAGCTTGAGTCCGTCCATCAGCTCCTGTAGTGATGCCAGATCGAGCACCGCCGCCCGCACGCCCGGCTGTGGCCGCCCCGGAGCGCCCGTCCTGTCCCGGCCTTCCCCATGGAGGTGCGGTGCCGGGTCTGCCCCAGCTGCCCTGCCCCACTGGCAGTCCCCACTGATTCCTCGGGAGCCACCAGCCTCAGGGTGCACCGGCAGCCTGGCCTTGCCCTGCCTCTGCCGTCTCCCTCTCCTTCTCACAGATGCTGAATGTCCCCTGGCTTCTCCAAAGACTGCAGCCTGAGGCATTCCCATCCGCATAGCCACAAGTCTGTACGGGCTCCATGCATGCTCCCGGTGCTTCTTGTTCTCTCTGGTGTGATGGAAACACAGATTTATGTGGCTGGTGGAAAGAATTTTCAATAGTGACAAACATGGAGAGAAAAAAAACAAGAAAGAAGAGGCTCTGATTTTTGCAGGGTTTCCCATGTCTCCCATGCTCAGAATATATTTCAGTTTGATACTCTTTACCATTGATATTTATTAGAAGAGAACAGGAATAAGATTAGGATAAACATTTGTTGTGACAGGTGTTTAGAGTCATGTAAATCCAGGTGAGTTCAGCTTTTATAATTTAAGACAAGATTATGCCTGAAAGCACAACTTACATTAAATCACCCAGACTTGTTGCATGGTGACCTATCACCATTTTGAATAGCTGGGAGGGGATCTGACAAATTGTCTCAGAGTATAGCACAAACAGGCAAACATCTATAAGATGCAACTGCAAGTGATTCAGCGCATAATACATCAAGATATGTCCATTCAATCTAAAATATTGCCACGTTTATATTTTGAAGCAAATGTGGAGAAGGATCAAAGGCATATACTTTTAGAGATCCATTAGATGGAAAAAAGGGGGCAAACAGAAGATAAACTAATTTGAAATATGAAAGAACGGCTGCAGAACATTCAAAATGAAAGAAGTACACACTTCTTCAAAGACTAGTAAAAGGTTTTGAAATAAAAATTGAAGAATTCAGACTGAACATAGTATCATTATCCCATAAAATAACAATAAAACATGGTAAGCAAAAACAATCAGTGCTTTTCCTTCTCCCATTTGTAAAACAATAACATAATTGGCTGGTGAAATAGAAAGTTCAATTCCAATGGATTTTCATTTTGAAATAACTATTACTCATTTTAATTTTAATATTTTCATAAAAATGCTTTATCATAAAATTTAAATAACTATTTTAGTTATTCTACTTCATAAACAAGTGTTCATAGAACAAAAATAAAGAAAACAGCACACAAATAATACAAGAGTCAAATTATAACCAATAAAGCAAAGAGCAGACAATTTTCTTCAGTAATGAAGGAGCAGTTTTGGATTGCTGTGATTTTGCAGCAAGATTAGGCCCATCAGCCCGGCACACTAAGTCTGACCTTCCCGTGCTTGCAGTCTGTGATGTCAAAGGTCTAGTTGCATCACAACACTCAGAAAATAGTAGTGGCAAAATACATAGTCTGCCTGCCCTGACCCTAATGCAATCAGCAAAAGCATGGAAGGCCCAAAAATGTTTATCCCAGCATAAGTATGTTGTGCCCTGCCTTTAGAGGGGTGTCTCTTGCGTGCAGGTTGCTGCCTGGAACTGTAGGGAAAACGGTGTACAGGCACAGGCAAAGGGAATAGGGAAGAGAAAACTGGAGCTCTGAGAGGCTTCCTGTACTATTTTCTAAGCCTAGTCTGTGTGGATAGTGGCTTGAACATCTGGAAAGTAGATATTTTCCAGAGGTGTCTAACTATGCTTGTTTATTAGCTGCACTACGTGTCTTTTAGGCTGCCTGAAAGTAACAGCGCACAGTTGCTCCTCAGCATCACCGAGATTCAGGGGATAAGCAGCACATGCCATGCTCTTGCCCCTTCAGAACCAGAGGCAATACGGCACGGGGAGCTAACCCAAGAGTGCTACTGTGTCATCTGTTGTGAGGAGGCAGATGAGAGAGGGATTGGATCATCTAGTGTGTGTGCACATACATGGACATATGAAAATGCCTGCCAGGGTCACTCCTGCTTAGGAGGTAAGTTGGCTTCGTTGTGTTTATTCTAGCTGCTCTGGACGAGACGCGGGGGTAAGGACCTGCAGCATGATTTAACCGGCAGCTGAGAAGAGGCACCTCTCAACAGCTGGTGTCTGCTGCAGCTGCTGTGGGAGGCTTCTAGCAGAAGAGCTCTGAGACTTTGTGCTCCTTCTCACACAAGGCAGATTCCCACATGTCCCACGTGGCGCTGTGCATATTACCTGTGACAGCAGGAGGTTGCCCCTCACTCCAATACATACATGTGCTCCAGACTATTCCATTCTGCCTCCTGAAGACTGAGTGTTCATTCATCAGAGGATGAGAACTCCCGGACTGGAATTCACCACTAGGCCTGACAGTGCTAGCAAAGATGACAGCAACAGGTACAGCTGTTTCTCTCCTGAGTTCCTCCAACCACTGCTGAGGTGTTCTTGCCATAAGTTGACACATTAGAGTAGGTGGGAGATGTCCTAACGTGCAGCCTTTGGAGTCTCAGTCCTTGGTCATCGTTTGGGCGGTTCTACAGTGCTACCTTTTTTAAAAAAAAAACAGTTCAGCACATCTTAGTGCAGATAAATATGCTAATCTGTGCTGAATCCATAGTCCAGACCCTTGACCTCAGCAAAGGCCATCTTTAACTTCTTTAGTATGCGAGTATGCTCACATACCAGCATACTCACATACATGAGTATGCCAGTATGCATGCCCTGAAACTCTGCCATTTTCAGTCATTTAGAAGTCTCCCAATAACACAGAGGGGGAACTAGCACCCTTGATGCTGGTCTGCCTCCTCAGAGGAGAAGAGGTCAGAGCTCATGACATACTGTTCTTTGTGAAAGGGAATGCTTTGCAGTGTAAGCATCACAATGCTAAAGCATAGCCTACTTGTATGAAATAGCACAAGGAGGGAATTCGGTAGGCAGAAGACTAAGGACAGTCTAAGAAAAACTTACAGATCAAAATGCCCAAATGCTAGTCTCATTCAAAACAGTGCAAGGAAATGTTCTCTTGAAGTTGCTGAATTATGCCATAAAATTACTTAGAAATACTACTAGAATTAGGCCAAATCTGTGCCAGGAAAAATAATAAAAGTTTATTACCATAGATTACTGCATCCAATCGCTGGGAAAAGTTCCCTAAAATACTGGGCTTGGAAGGAAAAGGGCAGATAAAGCTAACTTGATACTGAATGATATCAAGAGACATGTAATCACTCTGTGAATAAACTGAAGTATAATCACATGGGAGACTTGGACTAACATGTTATTTCAATATTGTTTAGATCGTTATTACATTTACGAAAATATAGAGTGGATTAACTAAAACTATTGATAAATAACCTGAAATCTGCAGGTTTAGAATGAGATATGCACATAAATGATGAAAAAAAAAGAACAAAACAAAACACAAAGCACCAATGAAATAATGGCTAAAACAGCCCCAGACTCTAGACAGAAAAACATCCAGCCTTCAGCAAGAGGAAGAAAGAAGCATTCTCTCTCCTCAGTGAAACCCACCTTCCAGCCACCCTTCTTCCTCAGTGAACAGGAGCTCTGCTGCTCCTGAGAGTCTGCTACATAGCAGGAGTAAAAAGAAGGAAGAACCTGTGGGCACCCTCTGAGGAGTCCTGAATCGTGAGTTGGTATTCTTACATCCTGCCTTTTCCAAACCTTAACTGCAACCAAAGTGAAAGGGTATTGTGAGTGTTTTTTATCATTCAGTGCATATGTCTTGATAGTTCATTCAGTTCCTGAATTATGATCCATTTGCTATGTTCCACGATGTTTTTTGTGAACTTTTCCCTTTATTTTGCGTTTTATCACATGAGAAAAATAGATCTAGGGGGATTTGCTTACCATGTCTTCTCTATGTAGTCTCCATTTTGCCATACATATGACTAAATGTTTATGTATATGCTGACCCCCACTACTGATCCTGTTTCTCTGTGTGATTGTGACCCTAATCTATTTTTAATAATTTAAAGCACCTACTGGCAATTTGGTAAGATTAAGATTTAAGAAAGGCTTAAGTATATGTTGTGGCCTTCTCCATGTCCTCTATTACTATAACCTTTAAAATAGATGTAGGTTTAACAACTATCACTTCCATTATACCCCTCAGACTCTGGACCAAGCCACCTGTAGAAAAGAAAGTGTTAAGCATCACGAACTCCTAATTACACTAATTGTGTAGGTCTCTTATTGTTCAAAAACCACTATTCCATCATTCTTCCACTAGCTTTATATGGTATTTTATACCACATACCACTTTGTATGGTATTCCTAACCCTGACTGAAACCCTTACATGATGTCTGAGTTTATGTTTTAGTTTGTTCACTTTTAAAGTACAGCAAAGCTAAAGAGAGAAGAGAATAACAACAAACAGAATGAAGATTGGAATTAATTTTCTCCAAAAAATCAATTTCTCTTTGGATTTAGAATCAAATTCTGAAAGAAAAAAAAAGAAGTGGTTAAAAGTGTATGTTTGACAGAACTGACTTCTAAGGAAAAGAAAAAAAAAAGAAAAGAGAACATATTCTTTCATGCTCTGTTAAACTAATGTTTGTGAAAGATCTGCATGACCAAGTTGCTTATGACATTCTCTTTGGACTTATGTGCAAAAGACCCCTAAGAATTACTCAATCTAGCTGAATACAGCCACTGTCATTCTGAGCACCAGTATATATGAGGCTAATTCCAGTAAAACTAAAGATGTTCATATCTTTAGTATCCATCCTACCATTCTTGATTCTCTAAATCATCAGTGTTCAGATTTAATATGTAACACATATCAGAACATGAAGGAATTTGTTTTATAATTGCTTGAGAGATATTAGACAACCACCATTCATAAAAATGAGACTAAATTTGTAGTCTTCTGTTTAGATCCATATCATAGACATTAATTTTTTATGTTACCTATAATAAATTCAGTGCAAAGAAAATACATTCAGCATGAGCAATAACTTTCAGCATTGCCAGTAAAAATGTATTTAAAAGGAAAATAATGACTAAAGCATTCCTGTTTTCCATTTCTTTATCCAGAGGACAAGAGTAAAACCTGATGAAAGACAGAAGTTCTTTTCTGTGTTTGGAGGAATAGTTACTGGTGGAGAGTTTGACCTCTCCTTTACATTTCCACCCATGGAAGTGCACCTTATTTACAAAGTACTGAATGGGTCTTTCTTTATTACCTACTTTCTTGGTAAAGAAGTCTTAAAAACAGGACATAAAGCAAAATAAATGGCCAAGATAATTGCAATTTATTAAGTAAGACCTACAAAACATATAAAAGTAACTCCGGTCAATGCAGTATGTTGAGATACTATTTATCTTGTTATAAAGTCAATGTATCTGGAGAGCATCCAAAAGTCTCAATTGCAAGACATCGCCTTTTTTGCTGAACTTTTAAAACACACTTCAGTTTTCAGAAGTTAATTTAAATGTGTAAAAGCTTAATAACAGTAGCGAACTATGCTGCTGCAACAGAGGTACAGACATACTGGATTGTGATTAGTCTCTGAATGCAAATATGATGTAGCTAACTTACCTTCCACAGCCTCAATTCCAAACCTTAAATACCTGTATAGTCTTTATTTCTGTATCACTTCCTTCAAAGACACTCCTGCTGTTTCAAAACACCAGACTTTCAGAAAGATAAATATGCTAATTCATACCTCCTTAGAAACTTGCCTTAGGCATTAAATAGCTGGGTGATTAAGTTTGCTTTTTATAGAAGATTTTTATTAAGGCAAACACAAATCTCGTTTAGGTTCATCAGATAGCATAATTTCATTGGCATGCTCTCAGAACAAACATTACAGAACCTACAAAACAAATGAAAAGAATTTAGCAATAGCCCAATCGTTTCAAATTTTTACTTCTATCAGCTGATTCTCACCACTGGTGAAAAGAATCTCAAACATTCATATTCTTTCTCCTGCTGCCTGCATAATATATAGCAATCTAGAAGCAGCTTGTCTACGATCTAGAGGGTTCTACTGACAGGCACAGTGAAGCCAGTACATTTCTTCTGGAAAAGTGAAACGAGAGCTGGCTGCCTTTCTCACATGCACCGGGTAACCTTGATAGGAAAAGTCTAGCGCAAAACACATATGACTTTGAGCAAGTGTGTCCTTCTGTGTCCTAAAACAGTACATGATACAACATCCTATGGCTTCTCTTTCCTCTGCATTCTAGCATTGACATAATATATAGCATAGCACCACAAAATCCATCCGGGTACTATGGCAAAATTCAAAAAAAATTCTTCTGTTTTCATTCTTTTCAGCATCACTTTTCTTTCTTAACATGTCTTACTGCCAGTTACATGAATGCTGGGACTATCTCATATAACTTGAGAAAGTGAGAGGTACTTTTCTATTTGCAGAATGACAGCGTCAACAGAGACAACAGGTATTTTCAAAGAGAGATTCAACTATCATCTGATCCAGTGCAGGTTGTGGTGTGTGTCTCAGGAAGACAGAAGCATGGCTAGAGATGTCTTCTAGGATAGTTACTATTACGGAAAGTATCCCTGATACTGTTGCTGTGTGACTGCATTTTGCAACATTTGTGAGACCCAGGGGATATCTTAGTGCCAAGCCTGACAGTAAGAGGTTCAATTCGAGTTCAGATTTCATGCAATCTGAGATAGTCAATAAACTGCTAAGGGGCCAACTTAGGTTTAGAAGGGAGATTTTTACAGAATGCAATAGCCACAATGCCACAGTGTGAAAAGGGGAACTGCTCTGGAAAACTTCGCCATCTCCCTGTGTCACTGGATAAACAAACTACGTTAGAATTTTCTGGAAAACAGCATTAAAGTAGACAAAGTATTAACATGTAATGTTCTCAGAGTCTCATAACAAGATGATAACAAAGGCATAGGTTGTCACATCAATTGGTCTGACTGTGCTGAAATGGAGACGAGGTAAAGGCTGTAGTCACAAAAACCTAAGGTGAAGAGTCAAAAGCCAAATAAAAGGCAAGGCACGCAGGTTAATTGCCAGGAATCACAGAAGTTTAATGTTGCAAGGCAAGTCCTGAGATAGCTTGAGAGACTGATCTAGAAAAAAGCTGGAGGTAGATCAGCACAGGAGACATGACTAATCAACTCGGAGGCCAGACGGGAACCCCAGCAAAGGGGCTGCTGCATTTATGACCCAGCTACCTAACAGCACACTGAGTAACAGAGCAGCAGTGGAAATTGCCCCAGATACCCAATGGTTGTGTCAGATTAATAGCCAGACTTCAGTTTCTGTACAGCTTGGTCAGGTTATCAACATGTAAGAGAATGACTTTTGCAAGGTTGCTGTCTGCTGTTTGATAGTCCAAGCCGTGCATAATTGGAACTGACAGTAAGTTTATTCATAGCACTTCTTATTATTGTCTGCCAGAGTCAGATAATAGGTATACCTCTTTGAGGGAGACTGAAAACTTGATGAAGGGTTTTATATAACCCTGGACAGAAGTAATTTTTGTCTGTATTGTCAAGTGGCTCCTGTGTTGTAAGCCTGCCGATATTTTGATCAATAGTGCACTCTTGACATTTAAGTCTGTTGTTCTGAAAGATGCAAGATCTTTTGGGGCTATTCTGGATCTATTTTTCCTACCTAGTTTTACAGTATAGCATAAAATAACTACTTAGAAAACATCTCTGCAAAATATAGCTCTCTTTTGATTACTATGAAATATCATGTTACAAGGAAAAATAAATGTCCAAGTTCAAACAAGAAAGTACATATCACTTGAAAAGAAGGTGAAAAATTTTTGGATAAAACAAGCTGTCTGTATTTATGAAGCAGCCACTTCTTCATCACAGCTACACAAATTCCTTTTTTATTGTGTCTAGGGGCATTTCCAAGTATTTAACCCCTGCTCTCAAGGTAATTTGCATTGCAGCTTTAACAGTTTTTTCTATGGGCACCACTGTAAGGACATGTCACAGTTCAGATCACAGCACTGTCTGCTACTACTAACAAGAAGGAACTGGGATTTCAAGGTAACATATCAGAGATGAACACATAAAAAGGTGTACCTCAGTATGATTTTTATATCAGGCTGATCTTTTTGCTCCTTACTCTTAAGTCTTTTGCCTTTCCTGTCTCTTTCACAGGTATTGACCCACACTGTACCTTTGGGCTTCTTGCCTTGCATTCATGCAAAAATTCCACACTATCGCTGATTAAATTTTCTCTTGTATATACTAAGGAAATAGGAGATTTTCCCTAAACTGTGAAAGAGCAACTGTCACTCCCAAAAAGCTGTGCTGGGAAAGGGCAGCCTGGCTTTCAACCATGTTTTGTCCCAGGAAGCAGAATTAAAATGTGGAACCAAAGAAATTACTACTACAGCATTAGTTACATTGACAGCCTGTTGCTGGGATACTGTTTATACGAGGATGCCATTCTTTGTCCACTTAGGCATTGCATAAGTGAAAATATATTAACAGAAGTCTTATCGGAAGAGCAGGTTTACTTTTCACCGGTAAATACATGAGCATTATTTGGAGGACTGAATGCGTATAAACAGTGCTAAAAGAATGCTTAATCCTTATAGCAATGACTTATAGTTGACTGATGTCAACATGCGGGAAATTTGTTTGGATTCTATAATCTTTGACACTGCAGATGTTTGGAGCAAGTGGTCAACTGTGATGGGGGAAAAGATTTATTTTTCTTTTTTACCATAGACAAGTTGCAAGATTACATTTTTAAAAACAATTCATTGTAGAAATGTAACATAGCTGTGACATGTATTGAGCAAAGAGGGATTCATATTAAAAACTGAGATGTGAAAAAGAACAACAATAATAATAAAATAAGCTATCAATAATCAGCTATCTGTTCAGACTTCATTTTTCAAGCTGTTGATATTCCCGATATTCCCTAAAAGATCTCCCTTCTGTTTCACTTGCTATTATCAACACAAAAAATCCAACTGTAAAGCTATTCTAATCCATATATTAAGTATACAAATTCCTGGTTGCCGCATAGTTATAGTAGCATGCATCCTTTTGCTGACCATATCTTTGCTAACATTTACATTATATCTTTAAATCTTTCTAGATGCATGCAAAGTTCTATAACTGAATTTAATTTATTTTTAAAAGGCATTGCATTTCACAATACACCCTGAATTGCTGATAAAATAAGCAGTAATGTTTCAGTTAAAAAACAGTGGGAGTGAGTAGGATCATGACCTCTCCTGTAAATGTCTAGATTTTTAATCGTATCACCAACAGGTCACTTGCATTAAAAACAGAAATCAAAGCTAGAGAGAAAGAGACAGAATCTAGTATATTTACTTACTTACAAAGAATACACAAAGTCATTTTTGAGAACTTGGAATGAATCAAACAACTGAAAAATCCTTTAGCTGCAACCATATTCCATCTGCATGGAAATCTGGCTTACAAGTTTTTTTCTTGTATTTTTTCCCCTTTGGGTTAAAACAGTAATATTTTGGTGGCTCTTTATTCACTTAGGTACTAGAATGAGTTATGACAAGGGTCTGTATATTCCCATGTATGTTCCTACTTAAAACTATATTTTGGGTGGTACTTATTGTCCAGCTATTTTATTCATAAAAAGAACTTAATAGCTTCCTTCATTCACCAAATTAAAGGTGACTGCTCCATGCATGAAATTCCATTAAGATTTAATCTAGGTCGTGACAACAAGTAGCAGTAATCTAATTTCAAATTTTGCTCTTTTATTGACAAATCACTGAAAACAGTGTCAGGAGAAGAGTGTTCATAAGATTTGCCAAATTTGCCTCTTTTTATTAGAAATTGAACAGCTTCAGAACAAATATTGTACCTATCTTTTGAGACACCTGGGTTCACACAAGGTCAGGCCTTTCAACTTCTAGGTGAAAAGTAGAATAACCTGTTCCCAACACTTCTAACAGAATTTGTTCACCTTGTCTTTTTTCTAATTTTGATTAGTTTTTTTTCCATTTTGTTTTCTTAAAACAAAATAAAGTTGTTTTAAGATTGGTCCTTCAGTTACACTGAGATTTACTAAGTTCTATGCTTACATGGTAGTTGGGCAGAAAACTTTTACACTACTTTTCACTATGTACATATAAATCTTGTGTGATCAAAACAATGCTATTATCCAATACAATATTCAGCTTTCTCAACTTCTTTTGAAGGATTTCAGGTATATCATCTCTCTTTGTAAGAAACAATTCCAGAAATATCTTGTTATATTCAGCCAATACAAGAGTTTGAAATAATATTCACATTGTTTCCTGCATTGGCCTGGAGATATTAATCCTAAAAGTGCCTACAGCATATCTCAGCTGTGTAGTGGTAGGATGTATCAGAAGAAGAGAAGAATTATTCATAGCTTTTAACTGGCCAGCATCTCATCTAGTAAACCACCAAATCCAGAACCCAATAGTATTGTCTTGTATGTCTGATTTTTCATGCAATTCAGACACACCCAAAGTTCAGATCACTGCCTACCTGGATTAAAAATATATATATTTTTGTTTGTTTTCTAATTAAAGTGCAATTAAATGTGTTGCTTTATACTCATCTTAAACAAGTATAAATGTGCCTTATTCCTGTAGTCTGTCTTATGCCAGCACTAAGATTTCTGCAATCAAAAGGATAATCATACTCAGGAATCCGAGTGACTTCTTTTATTTACTTTATATGCCCCTTAGATCTCTCTTTGCTGCCTTGCTCAGCTGTGTGATGGCCTGGTCATGCAACATCATGATCTCCAGTGCTGCAGCTCACGGCAGGTAATAGGAATGCAGGAATGGAACAAAGAGCAAGGCTGATTCTGCTAGCACCAGTGCAGACCCAGCTGTTAAAGACCTGACTTCCCACTCTTCACTAGCTATATTTCAATAAACCCTAATGAGTTTCACCTGGTTGAAATTCTGCAAAGATAGGGAGGTGAGTCCTTAAATACCAGTTTAAATAACACTAGTAAAAAAATAAACTGTAGTTATTAAAACACACAAAAAGAAAGCAGGAAGTATTAAAAAAAAAAAAAAACAGGAAAAGAGAATTGTTCTGTCAAGAAATATATCTAGCCAAAGATCTGCTGCCTCAGCTTAACTGTGAATGCCGTTGTGGAACAAGACTGTGCTTTCTCATCTAATAATTTTTTTTGGACACAGTATCACCAGTAACACTAATAGGTCAACTGTGATAATAGTTAAAAGAGGGCTTATTCTTGCTAAGTGAGAAGAACTTCAAAACCACTAATTCATTATCACACAAGATTCACCAATGTCCTTCATCAAATATTATGTAAAGATTTAGCAAATGTCACAGAAATAACTGAAAGCTTACTACTGTATTATTTAGTAAAGGATAGTAGCAGATTCATTATGGTTTCTAAAAATGGAAACAAATGACACAATTTTTAACTACAGAAGAGTTTTCAAATATTTACTTTATAATACAGTGTTGATAATTGCAGTAACCCTTTAAATCTACTTCAAATCCTAACAAAGATCTTTACTTAAATCCACAAAATGAAATTTCAAAATTACCTCCACATGTTATGCTGTATGAGTACTCAGATTACTAAACTAATAATTTGCTGTATAAGTTATATCTAAAAAAAAAAAAAAAAACAAATATGCTAATGATATTTGTCGCAATTTACTAAATTATGTCATATACTTTCACCGAAATACAGCAACTAATACACTCACTGTCTCATTGTCAATGAATTTCAACAACAGAAAAGAAACAAAATCTTTAACTTGTAAGATGCACATAAACTGCATATTAAATGAAAAGAAATAGTCACAATACAATATAAAACACCAAAACTACTCTTGCCCTAGAGTTCAAACATTTAGGTGTGAACATTGTTTTAATGGTTATCCATAATTCTATCACAAATCATCAATTCATGCCAGTGTATTCTGATGAAAGCTCCTAAGTGTTGTGATACTTGTTGAAGGTACAGTTTATCACTGTTCTGCACTTCTCTTGACATATAGTTAAAACATGTCTTATCCAGTTGACACATATCAAGATAAAACCTCATCCAAAGGGCAGGGCAGCATGGGTTTTCTAGATATCCTTAAAGTGCAGCAAGTGTGAACTGCTAAGCTACTTCAGCAAACAAAATTGTCTAAAATCTATCTGATCTGAAGTCTTCTTTGCCAGTCTTCACTGAAAAATTTCTTCCCATCTGAGCACATTGGCATTAATGTGCTGAGCAAGGTCCTCACAAAAATACCTCAGTTTAGTTTTAATCACAGAAAAGTTCAGAGTCCATGCTTGGACCCCACAAATTTTCTACCATTAAGAGGTCACATCTGCTAAAGAGGCTTCATTTTTTGTAGAAATTTTATACCTGACCTACATCTGCATGCTAACATGTTCCTATTCAGTCACTACAATACTTTATCATGTTCTTCAATCTCCAGTTTTTGTCCCTTAATAAAGTTCTGTGATTTCTGCTATTGCCTTCTAGCAGTAAAACATGCAAAGTTACAAAACACAGAATTAAACAACATAAATGACTCAAAAAATTTCCTTTCTGCAAATTAGATCTTCGTCCTAATAATTACAGAGACAAAGATCCGTATCTTCAGCATGTGACCTCTGTGAAATGCCTTTTACTGATTTGAACTGTTTCCCTGTGTGATGATAAGCATGAACACACACATCAACTCTAGGTCTTAAAAATGCAAGAATAAAATGGTGGAATGTGAATTCTACTACACAATTCTGACACCTGTACCCCCCGCCATCACCACAGAGAGTGGCAAATGAGTTCTATAAATATCTTGCTGACATTGGCCATAGTCATGTTGACAGCCATGTGATAACCTCTGTTAAAATTAGCATGCCATAAGGAAAGAGCTTTAGAAGCCAATTTCTCCCTGTTGCCTCTGGCAAAGAGGAGAGTGAGAATTTTGTCCCCATCATTCACACACTTTTCCTCACAGAAGGAAGAGAGAGATGAAAAAGATAAGGAATTACTTAATCAATCACTAAAGAAATGAGACATCAACCATATAAAAGGCAAGATACACTGTCAGGATCTTATTATAACTACTAGACAATTCCTGCTTAATGCCACTTGATAATGAATTGCCAAAGCCACTGGAGCTGAGGAGAACTGCAGTACTCAGTAAAACATATTTATTACAAGTTATTTCTTTTATGCTAGGGTGGTGGGATACCTTACACTTATTATTAAATCTTTATATCATAGAGTAAAATTTTCTCAAAATGTTGGTACCGTTCTTTAATTTAACCTGATTCCTGATTTTTTTTTAATGTAAGATTGCAATCATGTATATCCTTCTGCTCTATAGTTCTCAAATATACTGACAAATATCAAACAAATCTAACAGAGAAGTAAAAATTACAAAGATTTCATGATCCTACAAAAATAATGAAAACAAGCAGTCAGATAGAAGACAGACACCTATCAGATTAATGTCCAGAATGATAGGCCAATAAATGCCAAAGCCTGGGGAAAATGGTGCTTATCATTTACTAGATTACAGAGAATCAAAGAAGAAGCAAATGATAAGAATAATTGTAACTTATTCTACTGCCAACAGTACAGCCCCTCTTCTCTCTGCATCCTTCTAGCTTTTCCTTCCTGCTTTCAAACAAAAGCTCTGACACTATCAGTATAGGACATCATGCTGCAACATCCTTGCTTTCTGTGTCTCCCAGAGGAACTGTGGGGCACTCCTAATCAGAACTTAATAAATCTTGCTAAAATCTTTGTTTTTCTTTCTGAATAGTGACAGGACATGGTTTAATGATGCAATGGAATATGGTGCCTCTGCACAGCATAGATAACTACAAGAGTCAGACAAACCCGTAAGAACATGTACCAGATGCCCACAGCTTGCTTTACTAACATTTTAATAGGTTACAAAGTTCTTGTGCAAAGGTGTTCCTGCACAGAAGCTTTGGGTAGGATAGGTTATAGCTCTGATGAACGCAGATATGAAAGGGAGATTTGCAACTGAAACAAAACATGAAAAGGGGCCAGTGGAGGAAGTTGCAAGGTTCTTTACAATGAACTGTCTATTTTTTTTCCTGTTTTCCAACATATAGCAACTTCATTTTCTCATCTTGTTAGTATTATTTTAATAACCTGTATAGTTTGGTACAGTATTATTCTAAGTGTGCACTGCATTATGCTGCACACACACACACACACACACACACACATTTACATTAAAAGCTTCTGCTAACATTTCAGCCAGTTCAGAAGCATTATAGCGGCTACTGCCTTCTTCAACACCAAAGAAGAGACTAGAGCAGTGTCCAGTAAGTGCAGCAAGATTCCCTTTCTGCGGGAGGAGAAGAGAGGCAGCAGGGTGGAGCAGGTGGGAACATGCTTTCCATCCTTTTGGTTAGTGTAACATTCTGCTCCGTTTGCTCATTTAGAATCAATCTTTACTACATGTGTGAGATGGGCAGGACAAAATGTAGCTTAATTTGACTACACAGGTTTTGGAAGGCAAAAATGACTAACTAGCTTGGTTTGAAGCAACGTAACCAAATGATTTTTGTCCGTCTTCTCCTTTTACAATTGTATGGGCCTTTTAGGCAAGCCTACCTGTACAATTTGTATTTATTTTGTACAGCGCCTCCTATATGAATGACAATTTTTCAAAACCTTCTTGTCTATAGAATGTTTACAATGAAGAGCAATAACCAGGAGAAAAAATTATTTCTCACAAAGTCAAGCTGATTTGTAGTATTCTTTTCACAAAGCACACTTCAAGTGAACTGAAAGAAGATCAAAGGAAAAAGTAAGAGTATCATCTAAAAGTATTCCAACACTCCTGCAGCTTGAAGCTTTGTTTTCAGAAGGAAATGGCAACAATGTATATACAATATGCAAATATTGTTCCATATTGTCAATGTTATTCCAAGAAAAGTAATTTGTAGATATATGCAGTGACTTAATTAGTTTGTATATGAGACGTTGAAACCACCTGACATATCCTTAAAGATGCTTGCACTTAAATTTACAGTGAATTACCTCTTTCTCAAAAAAAAAAAAAACAAAAAAACTAAACCACCAAACAAATAAAAAGTCAAAAAACCCCCACCTATACCTTCTGCAGAAGTTCTGTTTTATAGCACATAGTTTAAACCTTGTGGATTCAAAACATGCATAAGAGATTATGCTTCACACGAACATTTAAGAAGCAACTAGAAAGCATACTCTACAACCCAGTAAGGGAGTCAAGCCCCTTAAAATCACCTGCAGATACATATCTGCAGTCAGTACACTTAACCTTTACATGAATACAGATGAGTGTGATATTTGGCCCCTTTTTTATACTTTAGGGACTAAGTCAAATGGTTAGATCATATGGTTAATATTTTACAGACACAGTTAAGTTTGCTTTACCACACTTATTCCTGTATCTAGACTTACAATGATAAAACAGACTTACTGAAGTGGCTAGTACTAATTCTACACTTCTAACCATCATTTTTTACAAGCACAGCATTAGCTTCTCTGATTAACATTTTTGTAACTATTTGCATTTTAACAATCATTAATATTAATTCTGAAATTTCTGCCCTTGTCAGCACAGAAGAAATTAATACTCTGATACTTTTTTGTCCCCCACTATTCTAACATCTAATCAAAAGTTAATAATGTAATATTTATCTTTCATTAAATATTACCTTTCTGTTGTGCTTTCTAGAGATGATGCCTACTACCTGCATTTAGTGACGCAGGTGACTGATTATTGCTATTTTGGAGATGTAACCTTAGCTCTGATCATTACTTTTTCTGAGAAGTGAATGACCCAGAAATAGCTCCCCAGGACTTTTGTTCTATGAAGTTTAGATATTTCCTCAACTCAGTGAATTCTTAAAGGCTTGTTTACGATTGCCCTCTTTACAGCAAAGACTTAATTTTATTCTGTTAGTGTATTTTTCAAGAGAATGCCCACATAGTTAAACATGTGACTCAATACACAAAGAAAAGAGACAAACTTTCACTTTGTAAAAATACATGCACATACTGTACAATGACAAGATACATCATTAATACTTTCTTGTCCAGCAGCACATCTTTTGTCATTTAAATCTTGAGTTGAGTGTTCCTTGCTATAGAATGACATACTATCACTCTGTAAAACCCTCAGTGTGCTTTCATGTGGGTTCACACACACTCAGCCAGACTTACAGACATATGGCTTGTCCTGGCTTACTTTCAGATATTTGAATGTAACTTTCTGATTTTTGTCATACTGTGCTCTTTAAATTAACACCCATGAAGCTATCTGCCCCCAGGGGTCCATCTGTTTTGACTCACTCCATGGAGCACTAAGAACTTTCCAGTTACAGGCTCTAGGCGAGAAAAAGCCTTGTTATAGTTGGTGGGCAAGATGTCCATCCACTAGTAAAAGATAAATTAAATACTAATTCATCTTTCACACAGTTTTAGATATATGGTTCATGAAAAAGCTTAGAAAAAAGCGTCAGGTAACACACCTGGTGAGAAGGATCACCTATAATGTTAATTTGATCTATAAGAATGGTCTGCATAGCTGTTTTGAGGTGTCAAGATAGATAAACACTTAGCACAGATTTATTTTATGTCTTGCATTTTTGGGCAATAACAGATTAATGTAATGATAGAGTTACTTATCAGGATATCAGAACAGAAGTAACTGATTGTCAGCATTTATGTTAACCTCGTAATTAAATTTCCAAATTCCTAATATTTATAAAAAAATCCACAGTATTTTTTTCCTCTCCAAACTGTTAAATACAAAAATAGAATATATACAGAATATATAAATACATATATTTTAAATCCTGCTCTCTAAAAGCAACTGAAGGCTAGTTTAGTGCATAAGGAGAAAAATATTCAGAGATGCGTAAGTATGTCATAAAAAATAAATTTCTGCAGCAATTCACTTCAGACTTGTTAATAAGTGTGTGCCAATGGATTACACAAAACTTCCTCAAAAGAAATGTATGTTTTGCAAATAGATTAAGGAAAAAAGGCCAAAAGAAGAAATATGCATTAAAAAAATTTTAAAGTACAAACAAAACTGAACCTACTGCCTTTGTTTCATATTTCTTGTTTGTGCTTATAAAACTTGCAGAATTTAAAGAAACATGGATATTTATATGTCTCCTACTAGACTTCAGCAGGAAGTATAAGAGACTGTTATTTCTCCAGTGCTTACCTCTGGCATATAGCATTTCAAGATCTCTGCTAATCCAATTCAGACTAATTGTAAAGTCATTGAATTGTTTAAAAGGACACATACTAATGATGTGCTTAAAATCAGTAAGATTCTAGAGTTACATTCCATCAAGTGATCAAATGTAGAGTTCAAAATTATAAAACAAGAAAAAGTAATGAAATATGATGGAGTTTAAAGCAAAACCTCACTTTGCTTCCCTAATTACTAATATTTTAGAGAAAAATAACCTGTCTGTCTGGAAAGGTGATCAATTTCTGCAGTTTGAAGTCTTACACATAAAAAAACAAACCAAACTAAACCAAGACAAAAAAAGAACAAACAAAAGAACCAAAACAAACAAACAAAAAAAACAAACCAAGGACTAGCAAGTACTTCTAATTTGATATTTATAGCAGGCAAGGAGGCACTGCTTAGCTGTTTCCTGGTTGACTTTTCATTTCGGATTTAAATAAAAGTGATGTATCTGACACTGAAAAAACATAAAATGAAAATAAAATATGCAGGCAGGAATGTTAGGATTTCCTTATTTTGAAAGGAAAGGTAGAGGGAAACTTGTAGTAAATCAAACAACATGTAGTTACTCCATGAACAACTAACGGAGTATGATGTTCTACAGATTTGTATTCAAAATCCTAAATATCTTCTTTCACAATAATTTCATCTTGCTCCCCCTCCATATCCTCTGTTTTTCCCACTTTTCTTCCCAACTATATTTCCAAATCACTTTTTCCCCCCCTTTCTATATGGCTTTTTATATGTTATCTCTTTCTCTCACTGTGCCTCCACTTATGCCCCACAGCTTTCTTTTCGCCAAAGACAGCATAAGTTGCACATGTTTCCTGAGCAACATATGTTCTTGGCAAAGGTGGGTACTTAGAACACTGTAGCCCAGTCACCACTTCTCACTACATGTCTGCAAAATTAAGGTTTTTTTTAAGACTCCATCCTGTGAAATGTAATTTACTTCATCCACAAGTTGATAAGTTAGTTACTGCAGTGGTGAAGAAAAGAGGGAATGGCTGTTCAAGAAAGCTAAGCTTCTGAAAAAAATTGGACTGAAAATTAGAACTGTTCCTCCCTATGTCCATTTCTATTAACTCTACACTACAAGAACAGAGATTTTTAACACTGCTGGAATAAAGCAAAGAAGTATCAGCAAGAGCTCAAATCTTTCAGACAGCTTATGATAAAGGTGAATTATTCTCACGCACTTTTTTTGTCTATTAAATATATCAAATGTAGTCTCTGTAATAATTACACATTTCAGGTTCCTCCCAACTTCCCATGCTTTATTAAAAACACACAAAAAAGGTAAGCCTTGGAGAAGATATCTGAATATCTACAACAGTTTAAGAATGTAGTAATAACGCTATTGAGTAACATCTACAACAGGAAAAAATGTTAAGCAAGGTAAAAATGTCCTAGTCCTCCTTACTAAGATCAGGAATAAAAGTATTCTTCAAACACAATATGAGGTGTTTTTATGTAATAGTTTCTTCTCTTATTTTGCAACTGTTGCTAATAAGGATGTACATCAATGAATAAACAGTTTAAGAAGCAGGTGTGAAATTTTAATTACTTAGGATGAATTGTAAAGGCTGCCAAATTTCTATGTTCCATACAAAATATGTGAGACTCTTTTCAGATATTGAGATGCTGCTTTCAAATAAGCAACTATTGCTCATTTATTTTCCAAGGCAATGATAATGGTTTTACATTATGATGATACACTTATTTTGCCCCAACTGAAATATTTTCTTTTACAAAGTGAAGAAAAAAGAGTATATATACATACTCTCTAAATATATCTTAAAATAGAAATACTGTCCTGTAGTGTCATTATTTAATATTTATTAATGGTATGGAAACAAACTTTTGTCAATAAATACTTTCACAGAAGTTTTTTTTTTACAATATAAATATCTACAAAATTTACAGCTTTATAAACTGCTATGAGTTAGAAGGCATTTAAGAGAGCAACAAAAAATATATCTGTGTAATATTCTTGCTGTTTTCTTCCTTTTTGGGGTGGTAGACCCTTTCAGATACAGAGTTCAAGTGGTGTGCAGTTTCTTAATAGCCAGAAATAAAGCTTCTATAGCCTGTAGTGAAAAAGATAGTTTAGATACCATCATTGTGGTCAGTAAAAAAATAACTGATGAAGACCTAATTTCCTCTATTTGCTATTACAGACTACATCCAGAAAACAAATTTGGCATCACTGAAATTGAGATCTAAAAGAAAAATCCCTGAGCAATGGTCTTTAGCTTAAGAGACATCTATATTTAAGATGAAATTTCTTTATATGACTTTGTGTGATTGAAGTTCTGACCTTGCATGTCCTTGGCTTGTTCCAGCCTCAGTACCCAGGTTCCTACCTCAATGGGTATAGAAATGGGTATAAATGGGTATTAAATGGGTATAGAAAGCACATACATAACTAAAGATACAACAAGATTGCATTCCTTTCAAAATGTAGTTGATTTTTAAAAATGCAGTTCATAAAAACAAAAGGGAGGTGTTAGAAACATTGCTAAATTCACCTTCTATATTGCAGCCTACTGCATATGGCAAAATTACTATTATTGTCATGGGGAATGAAAGACCAAGTTTCATAGAGTGTTTTCTGACAAGGACCTAAGTGATTTTGTATACAGTGTGTGTACACATGTATATAAGGTTGACATCTACGTGGCATGTGCACACACACAAATATATAATATTATATGTTTTTATATGTATGTTTTATACATACTATGTGTTTATAAACACTAAGTGTTTTAAATAGTATTTATAGCTACTTTTACACACAGGTATGGATATATAGCTTTAAGTAAACATGGCTAGGTGATAGAAGTGATCAACACCACCACTTCATCTGTTAGTCACACTTCACAAGTGGAAATATTACTTCTTTGAAAAATGACCCCCTATACAACTCCTGAACAAAAACATACAAACCCCCGTTGCATAGCCTCTATACAACATAACACAATTCAGGCACCTAACAAAGGAATCTGAACCCTGAATCTGAACTTGAGGAAAAAAAAAATTTGGATCTGGCACTACGTCTCCAGGTGAACATGATCCCTACATTAATCTGAAAACTGCACATACTTTTTCTACTCCTACTTTCAGTATGGAAAAACAAACTAGATACTACTGATTATGTTCATGCTAGATTAAACAGGTTAGTTTTAAACCACATTAGCAGAGTTCCTCATTCCACTGAAAATATATTCTTATTTATGGGCTATTAATCATTAGAATACCACAGTGTATCTAACCTACAAATAATATCTAACAATATGAAATATTAAGTTACACGACAAGAATAAGAAGGGTTGCAAAAACAAATACTCAAGATTGTCAAGATCTAGAAAATCAAACAATAAAGATGCCCAGACATACCTCAAGTAGGTCCGCCCTCAAATGCATACATTAGGAAACATTTCTAAAGAGATCATATAGTACTTTCTAAATGATCCTGAAGGGATCCGTTAAGGGTTTCCTTAAAGGCACTCAGTGGACTGCAGTCACTACAGTGATTACTTTCAGAACATAGTTTTACCTTCATCATAAGTTGTGACCTTTCATATTACTTCTATACACCATCCAAACATTGCACTGACAATAGGACCATTAATATTCTTTGGTTTTAGTGGTGTTTGAAGAAATCTTGGTTTATTACATACATTAAGGATTTCATCTGTATAAAATCCTTGTGAGGAAAGTCTAAGGTCATTGCTTCCATTTGCCTGTTGCAAATGTGTTCTGCACATTTCTGCCATTAAGATCACAAACATCTCAGAAGAGGAACAAAGAATCCCTGACAGCTTTCTGTGGATATTTTGGGTTGGGTGATTTGATATCACCCTTTAATAGAGACAAGAACAGAATCTGATTGTCTAAGGCAACATTTGCTGTCCTAGACATCTGACAATTGCTGTCTGCAAAGCTTGTCTCATTCATCAAGCAGCTTTTGACTTTTTTTTTAAACAAGAAAAAGAGATAGCTGCTTTGTTAAGAATCTGGCTTTTTTTCCCCCTCTACTCCCTCCATTCCCTGTTTAATGAATGAACCAAATATTTCACACAGAAAGATGAAAGATAATATGACTGATCATACAATTAATATTTACCAAATGCAAAAGCATAAAAAGATGAGCAGAGGCTTTATAGTCAACCTTAAGAATATCATGCAATAAATCCTATTGCTATTTCAATAAACTGAGTGTTGTTTTGTTGTAGATTTGAATATTCCTTCTTAAAGAAAGGTATTTAGAAATGTTATTTTATACAGATTACTGCAAACTTGCCTTTTTGGATTCAAAAGTCTCTAAAGGCCACTAACAAAATAATAAACAGGAAAAGCTTGCTGTTTCCTATGTGGATGCGCCACTAGAGGGGGAAGAGAACAAGTGTGAAAAGGCAAAATCAACGTGTTTACAGTTCTGTGCTAAACCTCACGCCAACATTAGGTTTCAGCGCTGTGTTTCATGGCAGATTCTGCAGCTGACCCTTCTGCTCCTTCCTCGCTCTTGCTTGTCACCCTCCGCTGCACCTGCCCTTCCACTGCTGTTCACTCCCTCATCCACTCCATCCTCCTGCCCCGGTTCCTGGTACTCCGTTCCTCGCTGCTCCCAGGCTCAGCCTCATCTTTTGTTCCTCCCCAAGTTGTTCTATCGGCTTCTCTTCCCCTTTGCCTCTGCTCCTCACTCCTCTGTATTAAGTGTCTCTCTTCCTGAACTTAAATGCAGCCAATACGGGGCACTAGCAAAGCAGTTTTTATTCTGCTCTCCTGTTTCACATCACAGTGGCTTATAACGTCGAAACGAAGCAACTGCAAGAGCCTTATACAGCCTTTGAAAACGCAGAGCTAAACTCTTAACTTTTTGCACGGTGGAAGGAGGAAAGGGAGAAGGTATCCCTAACCAAGCCTTCAAGTAGGTGTAACATACGAATGACATGGAAAACTTGGCAAAGATATATGCTTCCTGGCTCCTACAGAGTTTCATTGGCCAAAGCCTTTTCAGTACTACAGTTTAAGTATCTTTGTAAGAAAAAAAAAAGAAAAAAGGAAAGAAAAAGCAGTGACTCTAGTATATGCAGCCCTGCTTGTAGCTGTATTGGGGTGGCAGAGCCTCCTGGTGAAAGTTATTAGACAAGAACAATGCATGTACTAGAAAGTGCTTTATTTCTACAGTTCTCATAACAACTAATGCTCCTAAACTAAATACTTCCCCAAAACGCCACTGAGAAGTGGGTACGAGGCACGAAAAATCTCAAACCTGAGCAGACGAGGTCTGTGAGAACAGAGGGCCGGACGCCGCGAGAGAGAGACCGGCGGCCCGGGCCCAAAGGCGGCCGCGACGCCTCATGGTAGCGCTGCCCTTGAAGGCAGCAAAGCGCCCGGCCCAAACCGGCGGCGGCGGCGGGACCCGCAGACGCCCTCGCGCTGCCCCTCGCGGCCGCCCCGCGCCTCCAGCGCCTCCAGCGCCTCCAGCGCCTCCAGCGCGCGGCCGTTACGGCGGCCGTTAGCGGCGCCTACA
>JAUBNY010000341.1:266432-298516 GCA_032275445.1 Crypturellus soui
TTTTGTGCTCTAGTGATGGGAATTAACTCAGAGCTGTTGAGCTGTTTCAGGGATTACCTGAGCTGGCACTGGGTAAAAGTTGTGAATGAACAGTACCTTCCTCCTTTTTGGAAGTAGTCGATTACTACAGTTGTCTCACGCCATTTTGTTTAATTTCATCATTATTCTTCAGTGAAGCCAACTTTTACATAGAGTAATGTTTCAGACTTTTTTTCCTTATGTGAGGAAACATCTTGTAAAATTGCTTTTTTTAAATTGTTTTGTTTTTTAAATTCCTTTGATGTCAATGAATGCCTTGTCCTCGTCTTTAAATATGCTGCAGGAATTTGCAGTGAAAGCATGTGCTTTTTGCACAGCTCATTCCAGTTTCAGAATTTAACTTTTTTTTTTCATTATTTGTCTTATTATAAGCCATTATTTGATTTATTATTACTTATTTTTCTCATTGTTCAATAAAACAAGATTTGCATATGTTTGCAGAGCTCGTTTAATACAGAAGTGACGTACCTTCCAAGTGAGTAGATCAGTTTACAGATTCTGAGATGTAGAGTTAGCTGGGAATAGGTCTACTTTTTATCTGAAAAACAGCATAGAAGATCCAAGACCGTATTTGACTGGTAGAGAAGGAGAGTTTAAGATATTTTTAGGGGGACATTAAGGAACAATGTGTGTGCATATTGGTGGATAGGTACGTAACATTGTGTGCTTGTTTCTTACACTGTTGCCTTTCCTGTACGACCACCTTAGATTGCCTTCTCTCCATAAATTCTTCTTTCTCTTCCCTCATGTGCAATTATTTGCAGATACAGTCATCTTTGTGTTGAAAAAGAAAAAAAAAAGAATGTTTTAAATATATAAAGTACATTTCTCTCAAATTTAAGTGCCATCCAGACATTCAGATTTTCTCCCAAGAAGGTCATATTCAATGACTCGCTTTTTCAAACATGTGAAAACATGTTCCAAAAGCTTGCCTAATAATTTCATTTCCTAATTCATTCATGAGAAATGATTTACTTTTAGAATTTGAGCTGTAGGACCAGTTGTAGTAGTCTGTTAAAAGACAGACTGCTGTTTTTTTTTTAAAGGTTGACTAATCAATGCTTTCAATAACAGCATGTGAAAGAAACTACTTAGTAGCATAGTGAGTGTGTAAACTTCAGTTTTTTGGCCTTTTAACAGTTACTGCTGTGTTTTTGTGTAACAATATGATGATGTGAAAACATACCATGAATATAAATGATTTTTTTGAAATGGTGCTTGTGTCACAAAAACAATATTCAATGCTTTTAGAACCTGAAAATTATTTTATATTAACAGCATCTGGATTTATTGTGCTTGGGCCATACTGTCCTCAATACTGACTGGCTGGTTTATAGATGAGACATTGTAAATACATGGATACTTGATTGTTCTTGTTTTACTAGTGAAAGGAGAAATGTTCGGATGTCATTTTTTGCAAACTTTGTCCCCTTTACTTTTTAAGCTTTGTTTCTAAAGTAGTCTTTGAATCCTCTGGTGTTGACTTCATCTGAGAGCTCTCCCTCTTGTCTTTCTTATAGTATGTTAAATGGCAGTTGCCAGGTTGTGGAAATAAATAAAATAGTCTCCAACTTCAGTAACTGAGAATCTTTTCTGCTATTCACTCAATAAATATTCTTACTTGGAAGTAAACTTTGCCTATCAAAGTTTTTTTCAAAACTTTACACAGCAAATGGATTTTTTTTTTATCTGATGACTATGGTAAGCACCATTACTGATGACATGTTTAAATGATATTTTTACATAGGCAGTCTCAAACTCTGTGTTTTAAAAAATATCAGCATCCAATGGAGAACTTAAAATGACTGTACACAGTTCTTTTTTTTTGTCCTTTTAGGTGGCACTGAAAAATAATAATATAATGTTCAACTTTGTGAGACTTTTAAAATTTGTCTAGTGTCCTGGTAAATTCAGTCTTATTAGTCTTATTATTTAGTATTTTTAGCAATATTATCTTTAACTTGGCATTGCAAATGTCTGATACTATTACATATTTTTTATAGTTTTTATTGGATCTCTCATTTCTAGACCTTGCATTTCTGCTATGAAATGCAGTCCTTGATTAATTATTATGTGAAATTCTGTGATGCTTAGAGGATTCATGAGTAACTTCACTCTTTAAGGTTATTTGTTAGCCCCAAAGAAGAAAATTGCTTTTCCTCCTTCCTTTATATACTCCTATGTTCTACTCCCTTTCTGTTTTCTGTACTATTGAATATTGTGTGCTTCCACTTGTCCCTTACTCAGACAATTTTGTTCTGTCTGGAGGACACTTCTATGTATTTTTTGTACTTTTAGTAATGCTTTATGTGTGCATGACGGCCTGTTATGAACATATACCAGGTTGGGCAGAAAGTCTCCTGTCTCATGTTTTCCAGAAACATCTTCAAGCATTCATTCTGTATTAAAAGTTGATTCTAGAGTGTATAATTTATAGCTTTTATTGTGGTTCAGTTGACCCTCTTCCATCCCCTCTTCCAGATTATAAAAATCATCAAATTCGAGGGAGGGAAGAATTGACTTTCGGTGTGTTTCAATTGGAGTGAAATTGGGTCCGGTAATTTACGAGAATACTTTATCTTTTGAATATGTCTTTAGGCTTTTAATCATCAGTTATGTACATAGGTCTGGAATGAACATTTAGGTCCGAGTCTTCTATCATCTCAGAGGACCATACTGTAAAATTTCTAGAAAGCTGATGAACATTTAAGGCTAGTTACTTTTGTGGATTTTTTTTTTAATTTTGTTCCTTTTTGTGGAAAGTTATTCTCAGAACTTCAACATTGTTTTAGAAATAGTTGTTTTCTGTACACTTATTCTCTGTGAATTTCCAGCCACTTATTCTGTTGGATTTTAAATGATCTTTCTGATTTGTCTTTATGTGGTAGTTTTTTTTTTTTAAAAATCGACTTTATTTGTTATTTGTTGGTATGTGAGCTTCATAAGCACTTGTTAGTGTTGCTTGAGTTACTTTATTTACCTGTAAGCTTATTTGCAAATACAAATTAAAGATATTTTTCCTTGAATAAAGGACAGCAGAAGCTATGGAAAGACCTTCATCATAGCTGTTGGTTATAATTCTGACTTTTTTTCTTTGATTGTTTATTTCAGTTCCTTTCAGTCTCATGATACTCTCCTTTATTACTGACTGTTTAATTTATTCTAAATCTTTTCTGCATTCCTGCATTTAGTATATTCTCCTATTTCCATCATACTTTCCCTGAATAAGCTCCAATCCCTTTGTGAGCTGTCATTGGTTTGGTTTCTTCTTTCAGATATGTTGCTGATTCTTTATCTAATCAGTTCTGGGGTAGAGTATCCTCAATCCTCAGAATGAAACCTGTCAAATTGTTTTATCTACCTGCTAGTGATTTGATTGTCCTGGTCTGACTTGGAACTTGCTTTTATTTGTCAACTTTTACTCATTTGACGATTGATCTCTCCCAGGGTCATGAACAAGCAGTATTATTACTGTTTTTTGACAAAACTATCTTTGGTTTTAATGGCATACCTTTTTGTGTGTGTGTATGTATTTATGTTTTATATTCCTTTTACCCTTTTTAGATGTTGGATGTCTATGACATTCTTCCTTTCGATAATCCAGATGGTGGTGTTTGGAAACAAGGATTTGATATCACATACAATGAAAATGAATGGGACAGTGAACCACTTCAAGTTTTTGTTGTGCCTCACTCACATAATGATCCAGGTAATATTTTTAACTATATCGATTCGGGTATCTGGAGACTTGAATTAAATAAAGAATAATGTGTTAAGATTACACATGTTAAGATAACGTATAAAACTTTATTAAGATTTAAGTTTTTCTGAAATCTGCTTAGTGTATTTTTTAGCCTAGCAAAATAGTTAAGTATATACATAATTTAAATTACATGGACTTTAAGGGACAACTGCAGTAAAAATTGTGTATGTTTGCATTATTGATTGGAGTAATACTTAAGCACTGGTATTAGAAAATAACACAGCATTTATGCACATATCCTGCTGGTAGCCCATGTAGTTTATTCATTGCTGCATTAAATATAGTCTGTTTTCAGTTTGACTTTTTAGGTTTACATGTTTAACCCTCAGCCTGATTTAGCATGTGCTTTTTGAAAGAAGTGGAAACAGCAAATCTGAGGGTTTTTTTTTTTTTTATTTTTAACACTGTTTTGCTTCTCTCCTAATTCCCATGTTCTAAAAGAAAAAAATACGATGGGATAGTGTAAGGTCTAAATTTAAATGAAAGACTAGATATGCTGCATAATTCCACTTCATCCTCCCAAGGGGATTTTTACTGTGTAATACATTAAATGGAAAGTGTCAGTTAATTTAAAAATGATTGTACAATATATTAACATAAAATACACCATAAACCAGTGAATTATACTGCTATCATGTAGTGCTGCCAAGTTCTGTGTAGACGGGCCATGAAAAGTTGGTGAAGCTGCATTGAAAGCATGGAAAAGCCACAATTTAAGTATTTAAAACTTTGCTATTATGTAGCACTAGCAATTTAAGTTATAGATTTGTGAAAGCTGTCAGTCTGTGTTTTTAAGCTTTGTATTCCCAGCCACATTTTCAGGAGATCAGTAGAGATGACTTCTGGCCTTGATGATGACTTTCAGACCATTGGTTTTGTAAACTTTTTCAAATATAATTAGTACGTCCCCTCTAATTCAGTAAGCTTGCTGTTTCTTGAATGGATTTTTTGTGGTATATCAAAACATTAGTTGCTCTCCTCTTCCTGATATATAAATTATAATCATCACTGTGGCTTCACAATTACAAGTTCAGGCCTAGGCATTGCCAGAGGAGGTAGCCCTCTGCCCCTTTCTCTAAAGGAGACACATAGACTGTTCTGACAACTCCTACATCTCTTAACTGTTAACAAGTCATGGTTAGAAACCTTTCTTTACCTATCTCCTGGTCTTCAGTTCTATTTTTTTTTTTTTGTAATCTTGCCCTATGCTTTTTTGAACATTTCTTTTGTAATTGTAGTCTGAATTGGGTTAATTCTTCCTGTGTAGCTTCTCTCATTTATGCTCCACATATATTTGTCCAGCTTCTTATTGCCATTCTGTGAAGAGTCTATGGATCCAACCTTTAGCTTTAAGACCTCCAACCTTCCTTCTTCACATCTGTAAGTCCCTGTCCTGTCTCCTGTAATCACGCAAACACCCATGTTTCCACAAACTAACATCTTTGTCATTTGAGGAGCATTAACTATGGTCTGCTGTTTGAGTGATTGAACAGCACCAGTTCTATTTGCCTGAGGTTGCCCAGTGAGCACTCACATTCTTGAACATTACAGTTATTGGGCCACTTTCCAAGTGAAGATTACTTCAGAAGATTCTGTCTTTTGTTACTACAAATTGCATATCCTCTCTTGGTGCCTAACGAGTTTGTCCTGAGGTTGCTGTTGGCCCATCAGGGCTTGCAAAGGCTACTTTAGTCCTATCTGTTAAGAAAGAATTGTGCAAGATAAGGTTCTCTCAGAGCCTCCAAATATTTTAGATTTGTTTTGGGGATTAACAGACTAAGTAGTTCTGTAATACATAATCATTTGAGGAAAGGATCCCTAAAATATTGGAAGTCTTGAGAAGAAGGGCATATCTTTTATTAGCTTTCAAATTAAGATGCAATTCCTGAGCCTACTAGATGCAGAATGGTTTGAGTTTCTCTATGTATTTGCCACGACATTTGAGATGTGCCTCATTATGGAAGGTCAAAGGATGACAGGAGTTTTTCTGTGGGTCTAAAAAAGGTGTTTCCTCTTTCTGGTTATATCCCAGTCCAAGATGTCGGTTTTGGGTTACAGGTCTTTGTAAAAAATGTTTTTGATGAGTAAGAACTATTCAACTTTCAGAACACACAAGGCAGAGATATCAGTCATCTTCACTTGATCTAATGTAGCCATACCAATCCCCTTTCCTTTTTCAGTTTTTCTGTTATCAGTTATGGTATTTCCTCTATGTTTGCGATGTGTCTGTCCACCCCTTAATTTCACATCAAAGCAAAGTCGCTTATATTTTTTTTTCTACTGTAAATCTTTCCCTTGTAAAAGTAGTTCCTTCCATCACTGAAGGTGATCATGTGAGACTCGTTATCACCTGTCTTTATAAACAATATTACAAGAAATCTCCAGACTTCATAAGGACACTTATTTGGATTGCATTTAGTATGAAAGTCAGTGCTAATAAGAGTTGGAAAAAAAAAAAAGGAAATATTTTTATGTAACAAATAAAAGTTTGATTTTTTTAGTGTAACTATGGAATGTATTTTTTTTGGTTGTTTGTTTCTGTAATAAAGGGGAACTGAGGGTTAAAAGGCATGAGGTGATGTCTTCCAGCAAAGAACTTAAGGCATAGTGCACATATAGTGTAATTCTGTATACTATTCAATATAACTTTTTGTTTGTTTGTTTTTGTTTTTCTTCATGTGAGACTACTTTATCTCTAACTTTCCAGTTAATGGGTGAGATATTAGTGAGAATATCTAGAGCTTCATGGTGGGAAAATTTCCTTGAAACAGAATCTGTGAGAGAAGAGGGAAGATGATTTTAACTCTAAGCTCTGTGTCTGGAGGTAACTTACACCTGGAAGCACTTGCTATTTCTGAGTTTTGCTAAGTCTGAGTTAACTGGCTTCACATAAATTCACTCAGGAACTATGAAATGAGGGTCTTCAGTGTTCCTTCCTTTGGTGGCTGTGTACTGGGAAAATAGGTAGCAAAACAAATCTTACCTTTTTGATTAGTGGCAGGCATAATTGTTCTTTTCTATTTCTGCCCATTATTGAGGATTAGATCACCTCACTAGATGAGTTTGCGTCAGTGCAAATTCATCTGAAACCATGGATGGATATTCACTTTACAAATGACTGTACTGAGTGAGGTTATTGGCACTGTAGATAGTGACATTCCTTCCTAAAGCAGATTAAGGAATGATCTTATAATGGGCTGTGCTGGCAAAGTCCGTGTGTCACCTCTCATGTGCTTCTGCAGCTGCTTCATGTGACTTTGCCTGAGGTGGATTAGGGAGCTGAACTCCCAAGGAGTAAACTCTGCTTGGGGACTGTAATACTGTCAGCCGACACAACTGGATTTGAAAGATGATACTCATCTATGACTATGGGGATCAAAAGACTTCAAAGATGACTGGTCATCCCCCCCAGGCATTTATTATCGTAGCTGGTAATGTTGATCTTGGTAATGTCTTTTCATTTAATTATTTATTTCAGAATTTTCGTTTGTGGATGCTTTAGTGTAAGTGTATATTAGATCAAATTCAATTCCTGGATGAGATCATTACAGATGTAGTACAAGCACCTCTTAAGTGGAATTAAAAGAGACTAAAATAGTTTTTTTTTTCCCCCTAGAAATTTCTGTTCAAGTAAAAGTGGATGTGAAAATGTACCTCTGTGCATGACTGGTCTAAATACTGCTTTTAAAAACTTCATGAATTAACTATGACATGGGTAACATTACCATGCTAACACTTATATTGTCCCCTTTTATTATTTAAAGCCATTTCATTTTTTTCAAGTGGAAATCTTTATAGTCTTAAGAAGTTAATTGTGGTATTGAAATAAATTAAAAACCAAGCATCAAAGTTCAATGCTGTTAATACACAGTGGAATTTCAGTTTTATTTTCTGTTGGTGAGTTCTGGGTAGGATTTTCAAATCACTTCTTATGTTCCTTCACATGTTTGATTCACTGGACCACTAATGATTTAGACTGTTGTCCTCACTTACTGTTAAATTCTGATTACATATAAGAGTAGGATAGTATGAAGCTTGCACAGAAATAAAAATATTAGTTGAATTAAGACTGAGAGCTTTACCTTTAAAATGTTTCAGATTATAGACCATGAAATTAAAAATTGTTGATTAGTATAGTCATGTTGCATAGTAGGAGGAGTAAAACAATAACACTGCAATAACACTATACCTTTGTGTGTAGAATTTGTTTACTGGCTTTTCCTCCAGCAGGAAAATGTTTTTCCCTAGAAAAAAGACTATGTATATATACATATGTGTATATATATATAAATATATAGTCATGTATACATTGAGAGATTAGCAGTTAATTTTGTCCACTATATGAAAAGATGAGCTTTAAAAATAGAATGGGAAGATAGACAGCTCTGACTACCCCTGTTGCCCCACCCTTTAATTTTCCCATGAATTCTAGGAAGCTGAGTTGCATTTCTGGCTTGTTTCTATTTCTGCAGGTTGCAGGGTTGTAGCAGGTAACTGTTAGGGAAAGGTATTTTTCCCTCCCTGCCTTCTTCTCCCTCTCCCCAACTTTCTCTTTTCATGAAGATTCAAGCAGTTCATCTGAAAACTAGGACAACTGTTCTAGAAAGCACACTCCTAAATTCCTCATCGGTACTAATTTTCTTCCCACCTTAGGTATGAGAAGAACATCAGACTTCACTTATGCAAACACAAGTTGACCTTGCATTGTGTAAGCCTGTGGTATAAGAAGACTAAAGATGTTTCTTGAAGCAAAATAACTGTTTTATTACAGATTTTGGTTTTGGTCAAGCATACACTTGTGTGCTTAGCTATGCTTATGAAGTAACATTGTGGTGGATACCTTATATGAGCAGAGATCTTTTATCGGTTAAGGTATGCCTTTGGAAAAATAAATATACTTTTTATCAAAATGGATGCTGCAACACAGTGGTCTTGTAGGCAGCTTTCTCTCTTATGCAGGTTTATCCTGTCTGGAATAGAAAAATGTCTTGGGAGACTACTTTTAGGTTTTAATTCTGAAATAACATTATCTCTGAGAGATAGCTTGTTTTAGAGGATTTTTTCACTTTACTGGCCAATAAACTATTAACCACAGGATAATGTGGTAATCTACTGATTACTTTTTTGTGTGTGTGTGTGTGTGAAATTAGTTTTGAGGTTTTATGTCAAAAACATTTCTAAAATAGTAACCGGTTACTTGTCATTGTTTTTTTGACATCAGAGGATTATGATATCATGAGATTTTTAATTTTTTTTTTATAGAGCCTGCATCTTATGAGAATTCTTGCTGAATCTATAAAGGAGCTAATTCAAAATTCTTCCCACATTTTTACTAAAACATAAATTAAACCTTGGGTTTTTGTTTTTATTTATTTCTAGTATTTGCATTATTGTGGATTAATATAATTACCGTATACCTGTGTGTGGTCACTTGGACAACATCACACAATGAAGTTCTCCAAAACACATACAAGAATTTGAGGCTTAAATATCTATTAATTTATTACTAAGAATATATATTTTTTTTTACTGTTAAGGTTGTGCATGTTACCTAGAGCATGCATGTAATTATTAAGAACTAAGATGTATTCTGTCAGTTATGATCCTTTCTGACTTTCTTGACTATTAAGGCAGTATACTAAATGTCTATCTTCTTCCAGGAATTAGTTAGGCTAAGAGTGCTTTCATCTTGTATTGTTCAGACATAGTTTTATGGAAAAAAAAGTAAGGTTTTATTAATTGATTTGTACACTTAAAAAAAGATTTAAAGTGTCAACTCTTCGTTGCAGAGTTCCTCTATTTTCCTGGGAAGTGTTTATAATACTCACTGAAATTGCATTGTTTTACCTAATTCTTCCATAAAAACAAAATCATGAATAAATTAAGTTCCTTTCATTGCAGAAGCAGTATTGATCTTTGTATTTAGGACCTACAGAAATTGATTTTGAGCTAAAGTAAATTAAGGAACGAAACTGTTCACAGAAGGATTACGTTAACAGAAGTAGTAGTATTCTAGACATATATTCGGTGTGCCTCTTCATTGAGTCAGGTTTCATTAGGAACTAGCGATCTTCTCAAGGAGCATTTCTTTTTAAACATCAGAGTGTCAACTATGGTAGCAGGGAATTCAAAAATGTATTTATTTGTTTATGGCAGCATGATACTTTTGTCTTTTAGTTTAATGAAATGAAATGAAAATTAAATCTATGTCTACATGGGTTTTTAAGCACTGAGTTTCTAACACCTCTTTGGAAATAGCAGTTCCATGGTTTCAGAGTTGTCTTGTGATTCTTGCAATCAAGTTATAATGCACTTAGAGTTATTTTCTTGATCTGAAATGTTACCTGTGTCTCAGTCTCTGAATCTTAACTGTATTAACAGTTAAGATTTCATGTCATGCCTTGACATGAAAATGCCTTTCTCTTGTATTAAGAGATGGTTCAGCTTCAAGAAGAAGATTGGACTAGAAACTATATGCAGGCCTATTGGACTAGAAACTGTATGGTGAATCTGTTAATGAAATGCTTTGGGGATTTCTTGCACAGCAGTGGATTGCACTGACATTCTGTCATGATCCCTGGAGTCTACTGTCTTCCAGAAAATTTATTTTAACATTAAAAAAAAGAAAAAGGGGGGAAGGGAAGGAGAAGAAAGCACCTAGAAAACCTCCTAATGATACAAAACTCTGGGGAGAAAAAAAAATCAAGTTTCCACAGTTTTTCCACACCTTGCATAATGTCACTAATGAGCTACTTTTTTTTTTCTTATTTATATTTTTATACTGGCAAGTGTTCTAACATAGACTTAAACTGACAAGTGTATCTCTAGTATTGTGTTTCTAGTTTTGGTAACAGCTGCTTTAAACTATTGCACTTCTTGCATGTGTAATGTGTTTGAATTCAGACTTTTCAGGTCTGGTAAACCTTGTAGTGTATGGATAAGAATAAGAAATGAACTTCAGCTCTACACAAATCCAAAGCGATCTTAGAAACCAACATGTGAAAAAGTAAATGTAGGTTGGTAATCTTTGGTTTTCAAGATATGAGTAGAAACTAAGAATAAGTTCATTCATTGCTGCTCATTCACTCTTCTCTCTGTTTAGCCTTTTTTTTTTTTTTTTTTTTTTTTTTAATTGTGGCTCCATGCAGAGTTGGAGAGTCACCAAGAATAATGGGCCAAAATCTGTTGATGTAGAACTAAACAGTGCAAGATGCTAGAAGCATGGTAATTAAATTTCAGGTGACTTTTTCAGATAGCTTGCAACTAATTCTGTGAATAAATATTTCTGAGGATTTGATGTATTAGTCATGTTACACGCTTCCTCTGTAGCACAGTAAACTGAGGGCCTTTTTTTAAATTACTGTACAACTGCTTTTTCTTCATCGTAAGGTATTTTAATACCAACTGTTTGGTTATTTTCCCCTGTGATTCTTTATTGAAATCTTGATTAATAACCCAATGTAAACAATGTTTAAGAAACTAATTCAGTATAAATTAACTTTTATTGCTACAACATAGTTGGATAATAAAAACATGCTAAAATGATTTTATTATGACACTTTTCTGTATAAGAAAAAATAGGGCACAGTTTCAGTTCATTCTGTACTAGTTGTGTGCAAGTGTGATAACATTATCTCTTGCAGAATAAATTCTCAGACAAGGCTTTAAACTTGCAGTTGATTACTTGTGCATCTTACTACAAAAATAACAGTGAAATATTTCTTTAATTTCTTGAAAGTTAAAGGAGTATTGAAAAAGATTAATTCATCCTAAGATCCCAGTTCTTTCAGTGAAAGCTTGTATAACAAAACATCCATTGAAATAGAGAGAGATCACAACAAGTTTTGATAAAAACAACATTAAAGGATATTAAATCCAGCAAACTCATTGCCCTTCCCTTCTTCAGCCTTCCTTAACCAACTATGAAACAGTAATTTGCTAACAATTTTTTTATTATGCTGCTTCCATGTCTGTAAAGAAAGTATGTCTTATGTCTAGACCATATGTCCTTCTTGACATGTTCTTGAGGAGAATAAAACTGCGAGATATTAAATTAGACTTCCTTTGTCTGTACAAACTTGTTCAGCTTAAGAAAAGGATAATGAGCTAGCACCTTTTTCTCAGACTGTTAATTTTTTTTGTTTCCTTTCTGGACACTCATGGCTCTTATTCATTTCTGAGTAGTTCTTCTTTGAAAAGAAAGAAATTTAAACATGAGTACCACCAAAAATCAAACTTGGCTCATATTCTCTAGTGACTGTTGCTAACTACAAGATTCTGTATTCAAAATATGATGAACATTTTGATATGTGAACTAGAAAATAATGGACATGCTGTCAAATTACATTGGCTTTGCAATTTCACTTAAGGTAAATTAATCTCTCTCATAGAAATGACTCTGAATATTGACTAAAAAAGGATGTACTCAGTAATGTTTATTTCTTTTGTTAGACTAAAGATGACTTGTTTTATACTAATATATTTTTTATTTATCTGCTTACCTTGAAGTAATACTAACTTACTCCAAAATAGACTGGTAATCTGTTGTCTTAAGAGTGGACTAGCCTTGGGTGAGAATGGTGGTGCCTGTATAGAACAGAAATAAGAACTGCTGTTAACTTAGACGAATCACTTAGAACAGATACATCTGTAAAATAGTCCTCGTGTTACATGGAAGCTTTCATGAAGTCTTAAAATGCGGATGCTACAGGAATGATTTGTATTATCACTTGTCCTTATCAGTCCTTACCGTCTATTGTGCTTCATCTGATACTTAAACTTAGTTGAGTCCATTTTGGGCAGTAATCCTACTCAGTAACACTCAACACTCAATAACACACGTAAACGTGCATTGATGGAATGAATAAGAATATACTGCTCTGTTTTAACTAGATCTACTTTCTTTTTCCAATTATATCTATAGAAGGAACATAACCCATTCGGGTTCAGAGAAGGAGGATGTATGTAGTTCCTTATCCAGGGTTATATGAAGAAATTAGAGAATTTTCATGGAGTGCTGTGCATGGCGAAGCCTGAGTATGTCGTTATGCTCACAGCCTCCCCTTTTCTTTCGCTCTGTGTGACACTGAATTGATACTTTTTCTAATGAGGGATCGAAATCACATCATAGCTTTCTTTTCTCAACCACTGCTGGCAAGCCCTCAGTAGTGGTGTTAGTTACGTGGTGCTCATTTTGTCTCTCTTTTTATATATTTAGCCTCTGGGTCTGTGGATATATCATTTACCAACCCTCTGCTTTCTTCTCAAGATGTGAGCGAAAAGCACTTAGTGATGCTAGTTCAGTAACTTTTCTTAGACTGGAAAGGGCTATTGACTTGAAAGGAGTGAGAAGAAAATAAAAGGAAGGATCAAGAGTGTGTGGGCAGGGAATAGGGCATGAGTTAAAAAGATGTCGTGTTAATATATGTTGTGAGAGACGAGGAAACCAAAGTTGTCAATTTACAGATATTACATTAACTGTCCTTTATTAGACAGTCTTACAGTCTTTTATTACATATTTGCAGTCTTCCTCTTTGACTGTTTACTTTCTACGTAAATCGTTTTCTACCTCACAATCTTAAACACATAAACAAAACAAAACCTGCTTCAGTATTGTGAACCATCCACAAGACATAAAATTCAACTTTTTAAATAGATGTGTAACTTAATTTTTTTCAGGGTTAAGGAGGGATGTGGGTCTGTAAAGTGTGGGTCATGCAAGTTTCATGTGTTCTCATTTCCTTGGTTAGGTTGGCTGAAGACTTTTGAGGACTACTTCAGAGATCAGACACAACATATCTTAAATAACATGGTTATAAAACTACAAGAAGAAAATAGAAGAAAATTTATGTGGTCTGAGATTTCTTATTTTTCAAAATGGTGGGATGGAATAGATAGCCAAAAAAAGGATGCTGTTAAAAGGTTTGAACATCTCTACTATTTGTGTTGTACTACTCGCAGAATGTTCTGAATCTTTATATGTATTTTACTATACTGTGAACTCGACTTCATTTGTTGAAATGTTGTATCACAAGTATAATCACACTATTAAAATTCTGAAGGTTCTGGCTTCCTCCCTCTGCCCCAAATTAAAACACAAAACTCTATTTAGAGAAATGGAGCCAAGTTACTGGGGAAAAAAAGTTGAAACTCTCCATTCCTAACCATTATGATGCTTTTCAAATTGTGAGTTTTAATTCTAAACTCTGTTCTTCTGTTTGCATTGGCATAAAATTTTGGGGAGTAGGATGAAGGTAGTTTTTTTCATACTAGCAATTCATTTAAGATAATGTTTCATTCAGTTACGGTAGTCGTGAAATCAGTTTTCATGAAATCAGGGGTTTGCATCTTAAATTATGTTTTTAATAAACATGCAGCTATATAAATGTTAAACAAGTGCATATTCTACAAAACTTTTTTTTTTTTTAAATCATAATTCAAGAGATTTAAGTAGGCATGGAGAGAAGGAGGCATGTTGCTTGGATAACTTCTAAGTAAGGAACTAATTAATATCCCTTCAAGATGCACTGGGTGTAACTAAAGCTGCAACATACGTTAAAGTTATGAGAGCCTCAAAGCTGTAGAGCTTTGGTGGTCCTGGAAGTCCTGGGATTAGTATAGAAAACTGTCTGATTAAAAAGTTGTGTACAAATTGCAAATTTTAGGGCACTGGGTTTTCAAGATTATAAAATCTCTTGGAATACAAACAGCCGGTAAACAAAATTCACTAGGGAACTGTGTGCCTCTTGCTTCAGGTAAATCATGTATTCATTAAACTACTTTTTAGTTATAGAAGAGTTACCAGAAACATGCACAGGAGATTATTTTGCTATATTTTTCATTAGTTCTATGGGTGTTATTTATGTTTCGAGTATGTGTTGATATGCCTATTGTCTTTCTTTCTTGAACTCATTAATCAGATAAGCAATAGGGTACACTGTACCAAAATACATTGTTAATTGTAAGAAATTTCTTATCTGGAAAGTGTGATTATTAGGTCTATGAACATTTTTGAAAAGAATACTAGATTATTCTGTGGTCTATTTCAATAGAATGGTCTTGATAGATATAGTAAAAGATGAAGCTTTGTTAGCTTTCAAAAAAAGTAAAAAGAATGCTTTATCATGAGTAGCAAGTATTGTAGTGCTAGAACTGTTAAATATTTGGGCATCTCACTCAGTTTGTCTTTAGTATTGTGCCATATGCTGTGTTTTTTTTTCATAGTCTTTGCAGGAAATAGCCCTCTTTCTGAATAAAAAAGCAACAACAAATATTCTATGGCACAGGCAGAATAGTAGATAGTTTTGTAGTTTTACTTGCATAGTTATTAAGAATTTTGCTGTTCTTGTATTCATTCTTTTCCTGCTCTGTTTAAAAAAAAAAAGTCGTGTATTGGAACTAGGACATTCAATTTAGATTTTGACGTTGTTTCCACAATATATCTTATATGTATTCAGAAACTGATTTTAACAGTATATTTTCACGTTGACTTTCTAAACGTAATTTACCTGTTCTTCCATTCAGGCTAATAAAAGATGGGCAATTTGAAATTGTAACAGGAGGATGGGTTATGCCTGATGAAGCCTCTTCCCACTACTTTGCTATAATTGACCAGCTAATAGAAGGACATCAGTGGCTAGAAAGGAACTTGGGTATGTTGGTTTAAAAGATATTTTGCTGTGTTGATGCAGGAAGTCAGTTAGCAATTCATTCTTTTTATTTCTTAGGTGATTAAAAGGCTTTGCTTACTATGCTATCCTAAACCATTAAATCAGACAACTTACTGCAAACTTCAGGACTGAGCCTAGTATTTGCAATTTCTATTTACAAATAAAGATTTTTGAATAAACTGTATTTAAACTTTTTTTTCCCCTGTGCTAACAGTTCTGGTATTTGGAAATACATTTCTGGTATTTGGAAATCATGAGTAAAGCCTTAAAGTGATTTGATTTAAAAATCAATATGCTTCTGTGTTTTTTTAATTTATTCTGGGTATTAATTAAGTTCTTTTTTAGATGAGCCTTTAAAGAAATAAATATGAAAATTTAATAAGACCTAACCTGTCTTGTTATATGTTAGAATCATTTTCATTAAATTAAAAAAAAAAAGTTCATATTTGATTTTGGAAGTTTGCAGAAAGTTGAACAACTCCAGGACTGGTGGCATTACTAAATACCTGAATTGACTGAATTATTTTGGTGGGTGTGGGATATTTTTCTGGTTTAGTTCCATAAGTAGAGATAATACTTTATTTTAATTGCCCTTTTCACACACAAAAAGGGCAATTAAAATAAAGTATTAAGAGTTTAGCAACATCATTACTTCATTTAATTGAAATTATTGTTTTGTTATATTTTTCTTGAAATACAATTTCTATAAATACTGTTTAACATAATTATGATTTTAAAAATGTGAGAAAGGGTAAAAAGATAATGCAATGTATGTGTTTATTTTGCAGGGTGGGGTAGGAGACAGTAGAAATAGATATATTTAGTGAATTGATTTAACAAAAGTTAGATACAGCTTTCTGATTTGCTGAGAAGAAATTCAGCAGAAAGACAATAATAATCAACTGGATTCTAGTGACTGCTAGCCAAGTAAATCAATTCATTTTTGAAAGAGATTTAAACCTAGCGAAGGTTAAAATTATTTAAATTACATAAATTTAAATTTATAATACCTATCTGTGCTGCATTTCTTCACTTTCTTTCATTTTTCATTTCTAGTTGTAACATCTGGAAAAATTTTCAAATGAAAGTGAAGATGTATTTTGTCATTATTCCATATGAAGTTAAATATTTCAGACAAAGGTTGAGGCAGTGTAACAAAGTAGAGGGTTTTTTATATAATTAGTCAGACTGTTCTGTCTATAAGATGTTTGATTTTTACAGAACTACTTATCTATTAAATTCTGGAGTCTTAATTCCAAATTACATTCTTATGGAGACTTAATTGCCTGTAATTTTTTTTTTTTTTTTGCTTCTGGGAAATTCATAATTAGAGATTTGATTTAAATTATATTGATATTGTTTGTTTAGAGTTGAAAAGTAAAACTTTTTTTCTTCCCCCTCTTCCTTTGTCAACAGGAGTAAAACCGAAGTCTGGCTGGGCTGTTGATCCCTTTGGGCATTCCCCAACAATGGCCTACCTTTTGAAACGCACAGGATTTTCCAATATGCTTGTACAGAGAATTCACTATTCAGTTAAAAAACATTTTGCAACTCAGAAAACACTAGAATTTTTTTGGCGACAGAACTGGGGTACATTTTTTTTTTCTTTCCTTTGTCTCAGTTTATTTCATTTCTTTGCTTTATTATCGATTAAAAAAAAAAGAAAATGAAAATCTTTATAGGAACAGTTTATTTTCACAAGTCAGTAGGTCTTCAAAATTTTAAACTTGTAGTTTTACTGTTTTTAAAATAAAGTCTTTCATTTTATTTAAAAATTTCCCCTTTTTTAATAACAGTAGGTATGTATGCTGGGGAAGGGTTTAAATATAAAAGCTGTAGTGTTGTCACTTTCAGTTCTGTTTATACTGTTTTCTCATTTCTGTTCCATAGATCTCCCTAAAAAATACATGGGAAATGGAAAAGCAGAAGTTGCGGGCTTTGGTTCACTTTTCTATTTTCCGTTTTAAAACTTGAAATACAAAATACACCTGTGTTTCAAACATATATCTTAACAAAGTAAACAGTGTGGAATTTTCTTTTTTCATTTTCTCACATCTTTGCTTTCTTCCTCCTGTTTCATCACTTGGTGATTATATTTCATGAGGAGATGCAAGGAAATAAAGTGGAAGTAGAAAGTAACATTTTCTTTAAATGACAGCAATACTGAATATTGGATGAAGATAGAAGTGTTTCTTCTCCAGTCTTACTATGCGAAAACCTTCATGCAACCATATTTTCTCAGAATGTGTAACAAATCAGTCTCATTAGTTACAGCAGCTTTCTCTAGCCTTGGAACATGTAGATTATCTTTAGTCAGGAAAATTGATTTAAAATACTTTGTTTTAATTTACAGACAAATTCTCAAAACTTTTTTACAATAAAGATCATTGCTTTCTTGGTGTTACTTATACATTACAGAATATGAAAAATCAGTTAATAATGCAGCAATTATGTCTACCAACTGGGAAGTATCTGAAAATGCCTGTACATTCTGATAAGAATATTATATTTTGTTCTGTACTGTACCAGCATTTCACTTGTAGGAACAAATGTTTGCTGGTGTATTTTGTTCTTGTAGCTTTTAAAAATAAGCTGATATGTCACTGCTTTATCAATACAGGGTAAACCAAAGGTATTTTGTTCTTACTGATGAAAGGTAATGACGATTATAAAGTTTTCCAGTTCCTCTGCGTTATTCAGAGGATACTAAGGGGGAAAAGGAAATTCAGAAAATGAAGTCTCCCTCACAAGCAAATTTTGGTGGAGTGAAACTATGACAATATCCAAGATGATGGCCATAACTGACATTTTTGAGATTTTCCTTGTAATATTAGTATATGTCCCTCAGTGTACATCAAGTAAGTAAATATACTTGATGTGACTTTTTCTAAATGGCTGTGAACTTACATTCTTAGATGATATGCGATAACACTTGGGCTTCTAGAGTCGTATGGCCTTTGGAATGAGTTTTTAGCTTGGATGTTTTCACAACTATTTCATCTAAAGTTTAACCTTATAGTCTTAATTTAAAGCAGTGAGAATTCACTATTATTTTTGAGTGAAAGCCACAACATAATTGTAATCATTTGTTTTATTATAATTCTTCCGGGATGAGATTTTGTCAGATGACAGTTTGTTCAGACAGAGTTTCAGTCCTTTCTGCTGCTATTTACTCTGAGCAAATTTTCAACTATAGTGGTTAGGATCTCTCTCCATCTTCTTTGTGATGGGTGAGGAGAGAAGAAACTATATAATTGGGTGCTGTACATGGAGAGAAAATTCCAGTGTTGATTGAAATAGCTGCTTAAAAAAGAAATCTATTTTTACAATGTAAAAGTATTACTGATTTGTCTTCATTTTGACTGAATTTGGAAAAACAAATATTTTTAGCATGATAAAAAGGAAGCTCTGTCCCTTGATTTCCTCCCCCACCTTGCTTTTCCCATCCCAACAAGTTTAAAAACACTGCTTCTGAAATGACTGTTGTGTAACTTGCTTTCATGAATCTGTCTTAAAAACAATTTTCATTGTGATTCCCATTTCACAACTTTCCAAATATTGTTGATATATGTTATAAGGAACAAAAGTCTCTAGCCTTTTTTTATTTGGAAAATTTGTTTGTACTGTAAAGTATTTAAGCACTCAGTAAAAACTTGTGACAAACTGCAAGCTTGTATGATCAATGATCACAGTACGTTCATCTGCCAAAGTATGCAAAGCAGATTCCAGAGAGATAAGAGTTCCCACAGTTGAAAGGAAAATGCATATATTTATGGGTTATCAGCTGTTAAGTTATAAACTAAGCGTTTGTTAGCAAAAGGTATGGAGTGGTACTGTGAGAGCTTCTGTTCTTACGTCTTTTAAAGAACATTCTCATATGTGTTGTTGGCTTATTTTTCATGGGAGCCAGGTGCTGTGTCCCATCAATCATGTTTGTCCCTTATTCCCATATAAATTCTTTCTGTGTTCTTAGTGCTAGAAAAAGGTCATCAACATTTAGGGTGTGTTAACTGATGAGTAAAGGTAAAACTGTCTTTAAAGTGAAGTTTTGAGAGCCTTTCTTTTGAAATGCTTTAATAAAAAAATGTGTGATTTCTTAGCTCTATCTCTTGGTATGATAAAGTTCATACTTTAGGGGATGGGCTGACTAGATGACTAGAAAGGTTAGGATTGCAAAAGCAGCCTGAAGACTTTCTGACAAATGTCCATAAAATCATGATGTTAATGTATTTAAGATTCAAGGAATTAATATACTGTTCAAATCAGTCCGAGTGTACTAATGAAGTAATGACTTTTTTATTTCACAGAAATGTAAAATACATTTTTCTTCACCTTTAAAGTTCTAGAAATAATGCAATTATCTGGGTAAAAAAACCAGCTAGCTATCTCTTCAAATCAAGCAGTACATAATAAAGCCATCTCAGTCTGTGGTGTTAGCTCTATTTTTAGACTGTTTTACTTTAGGCAGATAAAAGAAAAGTTTGTCTCACCTACAGGTATGCATGTTCAGAACATGAAATGTCTTGGTCTGGTGTTTTTAAATAATGTCTTGGGAACCATGAAACTGATTTAACTTTAACAAATCTCAAAACATTTATCTGCTCTATGTATTTAATTCCAGATTTGGGATCCAGTACAGATATCCTTTGTCATATGATGCCTTTCTATAGCTATGATATTCCTCATACATGTGGTCCAGATCCAAAAATCTGTTGCCAGTTTGATTTTAAACGTCTTCCTGGAGGAAGAGTGAGTTGCCCATGGAGAGTTCCACCAGAGGCCATTCATGCTGGGAATATTCAACACAGGTACAATTTCTTATGTTTTGGAAGTGTATAACTTTTTTTTTTTTTCATTCTGATCAAAGAGCCTGCCTAGCAGTTCATGAAACAACTTGACTACAGGAAAATAATACCTATAACTTGCCTTTTGCTTGCACTTAAGTTCAGAACATAATTGACAGTGAAACTTATAAATAGATTCTGACTGCAGAACATGTATTTAATATTTTTTTCTTTTTCATTCATGATTCATGAGCCTCTTTCTCAAATATCCTGGGTGAATGCCAGGATGCTGAATATTGGCTTGATGAATTTACTGTCTTCTTTCTTATACAATTGAGCCTTGGTGAACATTGACTGTAGAACAGCACTTCTGCTCTTGTAAATAGCAGCAAGGGGGGAAAATGAAACTTCTTCAAAAATATCTAACGTGGAATATTGCTTCAGCTCATTTAACTTTCTAAAAGGCTTTATCGTTTTCTTTTCTTTCTTTTTTTTCCCTGCTTCTCTTGTTTTGCCTGCCCTACCCACCTCAACTCAAGAATCCAAACATTGTGGGCTTTATTTGTTTTCCTTCTTCCCCTCTTGCACACTTCTTAGCTTAAATCTATTTCATCTTCACGACTCTACTTGGTTTTGATTAATCCACCAAAAAGAGACTTTAAATAAGTTCAAAATTTGATTGATACATATATAACTAGAATATTACTGTATTTTTTTCTGAATTTTATATGTAGCCAGTGATTTGTCTCCCTTCAGTGACCAGTTGAAGACTTAAGGGAGAGCACAGTGTAGTTATACTATTCACTAATCTCTGTATAGTAAATTACTTTCTAAGCTATATCCTCATGGTTTGTTAATCTGTAGCTTATCTTCCTGAGGTAGACACTTTTAACTGAGTTTGTGTCCTGTGTCTTCAGTCAGATTCATTTCTCTTTTTATTTTTTTTAAAGATAGGAATGGCCAGTTGGTATACCATTGGTAAGAATCCAGTTTTACAAAACTACCTGATAGCTTTAAAAACGTGCCTTTTTTGACACTTTTGAAAGCGAATGTTGTCAGTGTTAAAGGTCTGATTTTTGTTTGTTTTTGTGTTTATTATGCTGCTGTTTATTCCTCTTGAAATATTCATTCCCATGCCTTGTTTACAATCTTTATTCCTTGCTTTATTTAAAACTTTCATGAATTCAAGAACTGGAGTTTAGGTTTGTGTTTAGGATTAGTGCAAAAAGTTGAGAGTATGAAATATATCAAGAATAGCAAGAGTGACTCTTAATTACTAGCCTTGATGTTGAGATCTTCAGATGAGCAGCTGTCATTAAAAATGATTGATGCAATATCAAGTACATAGGATGCACCAATCAAATTTTTAAAGCTTTTCTGAGTATACTAATATGAATTTTGTCAAGAATTTTGAAGTTTTTCTTTTGTTGTTAAATTTCAGTTTATCGCAGATAAAAGCAGAAATATCACAATTGTCATATTTTAGATTGAATTTAGAATACTGGTGGAAAAAATGTCATTTTCTTTAACCAGAAATTGAAGGTGACAAGCAGAATTAGTAGTAACAGCAATATCATTTTTAGCATATATCAGTACTTTACCAATTTTGAAGAAAAGATGATGTTTCTTTAGGTAACACTTACTAAAAAAAATAAGGCAAAAAACCAGGAAGCTTTGCGTTTCTATTTAACAAATAACTTGTACAAGTAGATTGTTAGCATGTGTAGAGAACCAATTAGGGAATTATTTATTTATTTTTGTCTAGTCTTAACTTATCCCTGTGCTTCTAAGATACTTTTGCATAATGCTGTAAACTAGACTTTGCAAAAGAGATGAAAGAAGTAGTTAATGGTTCTTTAATCATGTGAAATAAAAACAAGAACCAAATAGGGCAAGTATGTAGTAGGGTATGATGAAGTTTGAGAGTGGTATGTTTCCCCAAATTGGATCAATCCTTTGCATCAGTTTTCAGTAGATCCAATGTCTAATGGAGTAGGTACTATCCTCCCAGCAAAGATATGTAGATAATACCTATGGAGAACGTAAAACTAACTGATTGTCTTTTGATGCAGGAGAACGTATCTTTTAAAATCGGAAAACTGAAAAGAATATACACATTTCTTCTTTGATAGCATACTTTCAAATTCATTAAAATGTAAGAAATACTGAAGAATGCAGAAAAAAACACTACTTGTATTTTAAGAAGTGGGAATGTTGTATGCAACCAGATACTATTCTGGTCTGACTTTTCTAAGAAGCATAGGACTTTTACAACTCCTATGAAAAGGAGATTTGAGAGACATAGAAACTATAAAATCATATCACAAGCCTAGAAAGGTGAAGGTTTGTCTCTGTTTATAGGTTTGTAAAGGTTTGAATCTGATTGCCTATTCTTTTAAGATTGGAAAAATACATTGTATGTATACAGTGTGGAGTTGAATAAAGCATTTGATACATATTTCATCAATTCAATGATAGAGTTTAATTTGTTGATCTTTCTTCAATGCTAAGTTTGCACTCAAAAAACATAGGTCTATTCAGCTGGGGTTATAACTCTTGATTTTAGTACTGTTATAGTGATACAAAGAAGAAATATAAAGCTGAGAAGTCAAGACTAGCTCTTGGATTTATAATTGTTCTGCAGCTTTAATTGTGATTTGATAGGCGTGAATGATTCAGCAGTCTTATTAGAGGCTTGCATTTAGTGAACTTAGTTACACTTCCATAACAGTTTAGGTTATAAAGATTGTTGTTGTGTATGCCCAGTACTTCAGCTGCGTCCTAATCACATCTTTTTGCTTGAATGCTGAACTTCTAACTTTTCAGAAAAACAAAACAAAACAAAAAGCAACACCAACAAAAAGAAACCTGTTAATACTTGAATTATAAGATTAGTTCACATTAGCAAGAAATAACTGCTTTTTTATGATAATGAATTGTATTTAGCATAACTTGTTTTGATGTATACCTCCTTTGTCATGCATGAAAATAGAGGATTCTGTGGTGCAGGTTTGTATACTACAGAGTAGAAAACATGCCTCATCCCCAACAAGTTCTATCTGAGTGTTTCTGTTCATTCTTTTCCCCTCCTCTGTGAAATAGTATTTTAAAATATTTTTGGAGAGCAACTTAAATCCTTCTGAGAGGATATACATGATTTTGAGACATCTCATATTCTTTGGCATTTTGCAACTGAAAGTGGTTTGCAATAGAAGAGGATCCTGCTGCCTCATTTCAAGCACCTAAGAATTCAATAAGAAAAGGTGATTTGGGGACAGGGAGAATATACCATTGAGTTTTGCAGTAGATTTGGGAAGAAACTCGCTAGAGCTTGGAGGAGAGATGTCGCAGTCAAATATCCTCTTAGCAGTAACCTTTCCTGACGTCTTCTATTTCTCAAGAGGCTCTACAATAAAATATTTTCCTAACCATTCCTCACAGAATATAAGAAATAGGAGTAAGGCCGGCTTTTTGGAAGGGAGAATTACTCAGTTTTCTCTGTGACAATTTTAGTAGTTCTGTGGAGGGAAAGACTCATTTCCTATATTAGACAGGTTATTGTGAAGGTCATGGAAAGAAAATGATCCAGGCGTACATATTTGGTAATTCAAACTATAAATTCAGCTACAGACAGAGGCAGGGAGAGGGTAAAGGTGCTACATTGGTCTATATGCTACTCTCTACTAAAGTTCAGGTGTCATTCCAGAATATTGAGACTTTGTGTTTACTCAAATCTCTTTAGACCAGTTTAAAATCACATGCCCCGACTTACTGATTATACTGGGAATCCATATTTCTCTAGAAGGCTTGTTTAAATTCTCAGAGAAGTGTTCATATAAGTATTAAAAGTCTTCAAAGGTGTGAAATAAAAGTAGATGCTAGTAGTAAGCCATGTTTGTAGAAACAAAAAGCTCACTGGAATCTGGAATTGCAACTCTGTTTTCTCTTTAAGGTATTTTTCTCATTTACAAATATATTACTGCAATTTATACTTGATAGTAAAATTATTTCTGCAACTTTAATTAGAGAAGATTACAACCAGAAGTTTTCAGTAGTGGTTGACAGCCTTGGGGAGAATAAGGAAAAAAATGAGCATTTCCACTAATCCAGACAGCAGACTTGTAACTTCAATTGTATTGCTCCTTAATGAGAGGACTGATATTTTACTTACCAGACAGTCAGTAAGTACTGAAGGAGAGTTTTTCTACCTTTTCTGCAGAAAAGAAATGGGGTATGTTTAATCTACCAGGACATGAGTAAAGGATTTGATATTACTATATGAGAAATCATTAATGAAGCTTAAGAAGACTGGTAATAAGACAGTAATAAGCTGGCTGAAGAGAGAAAAATGATTGTTAGCATTGCAAAAAAAAATTCTCGTAAAGATAATTACTGGATTTCAGTAGTTATTTCAGAGATTAATTTAAGGACATTTTTTGGGTCAAGGACATGAAACTAAGTGTCCCTGGAAATTACCAGAGGGGACAAGAAGAGCTTGTTTATTTATTATTGTAAATAAAGGTTGGAGAGGATTGGGATTGTTATCTAAATCTAAAGCAGGTAAACATAATTTAGACTAAAGGTTAGTTTTGGCAGAGAAACAAATTGATGCAGATTGACCTGTTTAAGATGGAACTTGGAAAATTTACGAAAAGTTTTAATTTGCTTGGTGCCTGCAACTGTGGTAGGCTGGTTGTGATGCCTGGTGCAGGAAATTGTGTCCAGATTATTGTCCCTAAAAGGAATAGCACTAAAGGTTATCAATTTGATATTAAAAATATATTTTTTTCGTACTGACCTTTATTATTCTGTTATCTAAATTGTATTATTTTTTTTCCCTAGGGCTTGGATGATTTTAGATCAATACAGAAAGAAGTCAAAGCTTTTTCGTACTAAAGTTCTCTTGGCTCCACTAGGGGATGATTTCCGCTATACTGAGAGCTCAGAATGGGATCAGCAGTACCAAAATTATCAGAAGCTATTTGATTATATGAATTCTCATCCTGAATTGCATGTTAAGGTAAATACAAAGTTTTTTTTTTAATTTGTGGGAAAAAAAAACCTGTTTTTCTAGGTAGGTTGAGATTCCATGGACACCAATAGACAGATGTGACAGATCACAGAATCACCGAATGGTTGGAGTTGGAAGATGATCTAGAGATCATCTAGTCCAACCCCCCTGCTCCAGCAGAGACACCCAGAGCACGGGGCACAGGGCGGCATCCAGATGGGTTTGGAAGATCTCCGGAGAAGGAGACCCCGCAACCTCTCTCGACAGCCTGTTCCAAGACTCTGTCATCCTCACAGGAAATAAGTTCTTCCTCATATGGAGAAGTGGAGGTTTACTCTACAAATTATTTATTATTAGTTTATGGTTTTGCTAAGTTATTAAGAAGATATGCTAGAACAGCATATGAATACAATCACCTTACATTTTTAACACTTTCTGATGTTAGTTTGAATTAATTCTCTTATAGTCTTTTCTCACATAACTTATATGTTGTAGTTTGTTACTTAGAAATCATTATAAGTATTTCATTATTAGAAATTTGAGGAATTTTATTGCTCTTTTTTTGTATCAGGTTCTATTTCTCCTCACCTCCTCCATGACTTCCCCTGTTCCTTGACTTGCAGAACCTAGCTAGCATCTGCAGAACATTTGTTCTTAATGCAGACTCCTGCCTTTTTTCTACATAAGATCTCTTGAGATCGTTTTCAGTATGTCTGTGTCGGATTTTACCTCTGTGGCCTGTGGGATGTGGATGACGTGATATATCTGAGTGCACATCATATCTCACGCAGAGGGAGATGTAGAGAGTACTGCTCGTTCATAGTTTAAATGAAAGCATGTTGTGATCACTAGCTTCACTTTTCAGAATAGTTTATAGAGTGTACAGATCATTAGTCTTACTCACCATAGTATCCATTTCTGCTAACCTGGAGTAACTGGTCTCCAGGGCAAAATCTGAAGGCTCTGCCTCTGATGTGATTCTTCAAAAGCACCTGTGAGGCTTAGATGTCGGAAAGATTCTCATCTAAAAGTTTCTGCATAGTCATAGTTAAGGTCTCCAAGAATCTACTTCATGAACCCTGTCTTCCCAACCTTGATTAGAGCCTTGTGATAGAATTAGCTTTTGAGCTCTCTTGGAAACAACATCCAGATCTGTTCTAGTTTTTAATAACTGGGCATAAAAGATATAGACTCTTTTAGTTCTTCCATGTCCACGTTGTTTTGATCAGTTGGAGTTAGAGTTTTGGTGCTGGAACCTTACTACTTCATGTTTTGTTTGTTTGTTTGTTTGTTTGTTTTTGTTTTTGTCATTTATCCTTGGAAATAAGAGCTTAGCAATAGAGTTGACTCCTTGTGCCATGTTTCCTCTGTGAACTCCAACTCCAGAGGCAAGTAAGAGTTCAGGGTAAGTTTCCTGAAAACCTAGATGAAATAAGAGTTCATGTTTCTGCCTTAAGAACTGCTGTGATGGCTAGGGTATTACTACTTACACAAGGGGCTGCTTATTCTTCTGATCTTGAGAGAGGTTTACCCTTCTTAGAAACAAATTTCAGACCAAACTGTTTATCCAGTCAATTGAAACTCTTCTGCCAATAGCTTTCCTATGATCCTAAAAGTATCTGTTTGATTACTATGAAGAATATCTGTTGTACACTTTAATGCAGGTTTAACATACCTTTTGGAGATGATCTTTACATGTATTCTGAAAAAATTAAGCTGAGACTTCTCATGTGCTGGTAGAAGAATCTACATGCTTTCTCTCTCCTCAGTTTTTCCTCCATTGCATTTTCTTCAGTTTTATCGGTGTGCTCTGGTGAGTTTTCAACCTCTGGCATTACCCAGCATAGAGAAGAGAGGACAGAGATATCTGATTTCTCTTGTACTACTGATATTTTTTATCTCCTTCTAAATTACCTCTTGTAGGCAGTTGTGATATCAAGGGAAAAGCTAGAAGTGTCTGCTAAGACGAGGTTCACTTACATTGATATTTCTATGGCAGTATGTTTATTTCTCTGCTTTGCTGTAGTTCAAACCACCAAGTTCTGTTCACCTAACAGGTCAATGGAGCTAGGTTCTCTCAAGGCTGATTAATTTTTGTAGAAAAACATGTTTTGGGGGAGTTTGTTCTTAAATAATTGGTATGTTTGTTTTTACACCATAGGGCATATATTGTTGCATAGCTGCACAGGCAGGATTTACTTCTCAGTCCTTTGGATGTTATCCTTTGCCTGATTTCCTAGTCTGTTCCTTTTCTTTAAGAGGGAGACTAATCTAGATGGTATCTCTATCCCATAACAGAAGAGGAATGCTATTTCACTACTACTATGATGTTCTAGCCTCAAATTTAGAACAGTAGCAAAAGAATTTCTTTCTTTTGGTGGATGCACCAAGGCTTCAAATTTCATAGTTAGAGAAGTTTTTACCTCAACTCTAAGAGCTGACATCAGGATTTCCATTCTTAACAAACTGATATAGTTCGTATCTTTTCTTTTCTCAAGAAGTTGCAGGTCTGGATGTCTGTTCTGTATGCCGTTTAAAATTTCATTTTAAATTTCATTCTTAAAAAAAATAAAAAGCTGTATCTGGTTTAAGTGATTGTGATGCATTAGAAAGTATAAATGCATATGAACAGTTCAGCTTGAACTCAAGCTTAGTACCTCATTTCATTTTTATTTGTCTGTATCTCTCCAATCTCTGAACCTTGCAGATCATGTTATGTGGCTGTCTGTGGTAGATCAAGTGGTATGTTAGCTACTCAGTTAACTTGCTACTAGTTGGCTGCTTGCAAAGGCTGGAGTTTGTATCCCCTTGAACAGCGTAGCTTCTTTTGCCTTGAAATTCTTGAGCATTAGTTTGAGTTATGAGATCTAACAGTGAGCATCAGATTAGTGTACCTTTACAAGTGTACTGCCAGTCTTAAAAGTGTGTGTATACATACGTATATATATGTGTATAAAAAAACGTGAGAGGAAATTGTAACCGCAGAGAAAATTGTTAGGAATTAAAATCACAAGGTGTGTACTGCTTCCTAAAGCTGTGTCTTTATTTTTGGGATGAATTTTAATGGAGGCTAACAGGCACTATTATAAATTCAATTAACTAAATTAAATATTAACAATAACATTAAAATTTCCTCATTTTGTGAAAACTGTTTTTTTAAAATGCTGTCATAAAGCCTCTAATTTACAGAACAATACTTCTTATATTCCAAAATCACTATTTTTTTTCTATTAAAATCTTCTTTTTCTGGTCTATGTTAAAGTATGGCCTTGCATGTTTTAATCCTAAAAGGGATTATGACTTAATTCTTCAAATTTAAATTGATGGTTTGTTACAGGGATTACTTCTGTGTTATCCCCAGTTCCATCAGTTATTTTTTCATCTCACTCAGTTTCTTATTGTTGACAACACTGACAATATCTTTGCTGCTATTCCTTTTTCTCAGTGTTTTGTATCTTTGAAACATGGGGGTACCATATTGTGACATAACCTATAAAAGGCTCAAGTTCTTGCAGATTTTTTTTCTGAGCTTTTTTAATTACCACAAGGCATTTAATTTTATGGGTTTTATTTTTTTCTTTTTCTTGCAATTTTACATCTGCATAAACAGGTTCTTTGTGTATAGAGCATATACAGAAAGCTTTTGAAAACAAATGCTAATTTACTTAGTCAACAGTCATTTTAGGTGAAAACCAAGAAGGAGGATCTGGAGCACAACTGATCATGAAGAATTAAGACAACTAAGTTTTTGCTGCATTAGAGTAATTTTCTTTATTAGTCCAGGCACCTACATAAACTGTATTGCTGGACTGTATTGGTTATAGAGAAGAAAAAAAGAATTTAGGATGTTCTCCCTACTGTAGATGCAATAGATGCAGATACTGGAAACTTGCTCACAGAACTTGAAAAAAGAACTTACGTTTTGTCCAGCTGTTGAGATTTCAACTTCTGTTTTAGATTCCAATTTATTCTTGAAAGCAAAATGAATTAGATGTAGTTTTGGAAGAGCTAGCAAACTTGCCTGAAAAGTACGCAGGGAGACTTCAAAGCTCTTCAAACAATAAGATTTCTGCTGTAACTCATCAGATAAGCTTGTTTACATATGCATTTTAGAAATATGCCTGTTCCTTCTCTCTGTATGTCTCAATCAAGAAAATGGCCTATGCTATAGTCACTTGAATTGTCTTCCAGGCTCAGTTTGGAACTCTATCAGACTACTTTGAAGCTTTGCGCAAAGAAAGCAATTTGGATGAAAAGAGCAGCAATTCATTTTTCCCTGTTTTAAGTGGAGACTTTTTCACATATGCAGACAGAGATAATCATTACTGGAGTGGATACTTCACATCACGACCATTCTATAAGCGACTAGATAGGGTTCTGGAATCCTACCTGCGGTAAGTACAGCCATCCTGTAAAAGGGAAACAAATGTCTTCAATGTATTACATGTATTTGAAGGATGGAAAAGTAAATTCGAAATCTTAAATTTACGTAAGGAATTCCAGTAAAACTGACCTAAATGACCTCTAAATATAGTTTTTGTAGCAATGATTAGTCTATGTATGCTGAACATTAGTAGATGCACAGAAAAAGAGTGATATTTTTTCCATCCAAATAAATTACAGTTGTTTTAAAATAGATGCAAGTCATCAATAATTCCTGATTTCATGAAAAATAACAGACTTTTTTTTATTTCTGTATGAGATTTGGAGTCTTCATACAAGTTTATGATTATAGCTATTCTGTGAACTCTATAATGTAGCTGTTCTGAGGTTCTCCCTTGCAGATGCTGTAGATAAGGTGCATTGTAAATAGATTTAATTATGGTTTAAGACATCAAAAGGACATTTTGGACAGCTGCATGTGATACAAATCCAACTTTGGAAACAACTTTTATAAGGTCTGTGATCAATTTCTTAAATAATGAATGTGACTTTTAGTCTTCTCTCTGAACTCGGAGAGAATAAGAAAACTAAGAGAAATAAAGAAATTTGAGGAAGAAGGATTGAGAATGAAAAATATATTAGAGAAGAGACAATCTAAAAAGTCTTAAAGTCTTGAAGTATTGGATTGAATAGGAAGGAGAAAAGGCTTTTCACATGTCAAAGCAAGGAGTAGTGAACCCAAAAAGTCACAGTAGATACCAGGAAAATGAGATCAACATTTTGAATATTTTGATGACAAAAAGAAAGGAGAATATTCCTTGTGCAGGAGAACATAAAAATAATGAAGTAATTGCCAGAAGTAATTGAAGAAACTTCAGCAGTGTTTCATCTTTGGAAAATAATCAATGCATATGTATGTATACTGAAAGTTCTAGAAATTGATGCTCTGTTGCTTCATGTTTTTGTTTCTGTAGGATTTGTTCAATAGTGCTTTTGGCATGAAATGTTTTCAGTGTTGATTTTGTATTTTCTTCTTATTCTCTGTGGTCATCTAGCATGGCCTGCCTGCTCACCAGGTGGTCTAACTCTTGCCCTCTCTCATGTGACCCTTTCATTCTGTATGTGCTGCTTTCCTGAACATCATCTTGTATACATTCTTTTTTCTTTAATCTCCTTGGAAATGTCCTTTTTTTATCTGTTTATAGACTTACAGTTTTCTAAACTTTGTAGGCCTGAATGTTGCTGACATTTAAGGAGCAATATTTGGATGCAACACTGTTTTCTAGAGTGCTGTAAAATTAGATTTATTTTTATGCTTTATGTATTTTTAGATTTTTTATGTTGGTAGATGTGACAGATACTTTGTGCTTGTGGTGTTCATTGTATTATCAGTAAATATTTCTATTTTATTGAACAGCTTATTGAGGAAAGGGAATATTAACCTGAGTGACCTGACTTGGAAATGTTCTTTTTATCAAAATTGGAGGATAGCCTGTAGGTTTATCATATTTATTAATCATTATTTATTATTATTAAATTTTTAATTTTACATTTTTATAAGACTTAATGATGTCATTCCATGCCAGGAATGATATTCCTAAGATGATTTTTTAAAAAAAAATATTGCCTGGTATATTAGCCAAGTAGGAACAAATAACAAAAGGTGTTGATACATTAATAGTGTTAAGATTTAGCAAGATTTTTGAATGCAGTTGTGATTCGGACTAAATCTACTCAATTCACAGCATTTACTAGTGTCTTTGGTAGTTCTTTTTCTGAGCTCACCTGTATGTACATCCTGTTCTTGATGTATTCTCCTTCTTTCCATCATAATTAACACTGCTACTTAGTAGCCAAAAAACTGCAGTGCATTGTTCTACCTCAGGACACTAGGAATGACATCTGCTTAAGAAGAAAAAGAAGCTAGTTTTGCTTGTCTTTTGTTTTTAACTGTTGGGTTTGTCCCTTTTGAAAGTTTAACAATTTTCTAGTGGAGATTGAGTAATTGCTGTTTGGAGACAGAATTAGTTTCCTAATACTAATGGAGAGGAGATGGATGGGTTTAAATAGTTGGTGAGGGGCTATGGAGTTACTGACATGAAGGTTGTTTGTTTTTTTAATGTGATAATGGAAGGATGCAAAGATGATGAGCATTTTTGGAGGTATCTTAGGAAAACAGCCTGCAATTTCATTCATAATAGCTCCAATCAGCAAGCACAAATAGCATTTGTGTTAATGCAAAAAAAAAAAGGTAAGATTGGAGTCGTGGTAGCAGTTTTAGCTGTATAAATAGCTTGCATGTTGAACTTTGGAAATACTTGGGAAACTTATTTAGGAGACTTATGAAAGTGGAAATAAAGATAACCTAGTGTAGACTTTGAGTAATCGAGTGAAGCAGTTTTTGATCTATTTGCAAAATATTTCTTCAGATAACA
>JAUBNY010000341.1:298616-317227 GCA_032275445.1 Crypturellus soui
TCTTCAGGTAACATATTTTTTCAGGGACAAATTAGAATTAAGTCTGTGATAACTGCTTTACACACGCTTCTAATCTGTAGTAGTTTGAATCAGAGGTGATGAATAGCAAAGTTTTATGCAGCTTTTTGAGATATATTAGAGGGAGGTAAGGGCTTAGTTTTATGTTGAAGTGTCCTCTAGCAAAGCATTTCTTGTGGTTTTACTTCTGGATGTCTTTGACCATTGAGCCACTACAATGTTTAGAATAATAATTGAAACTTGAAAGAAAAATCCTGCATCAAAGAGACTGCTGTATTAGTTAGATCTGTAAAATGGAATCATTTTATTTTTCTGAAGTGCAAAGCAGTTCAAGTGTTCTTTTAAAGAAAATAGCTTTACAGTAAAGTTGCAGAAGCAGTTTGAACTGAAGATGTAGACCTATTATATTGCCATTGTGAGATTACTGGATGAAAATTCAAGTGGCATCTTAACTGGAATAAACCTGGCAGAGCAAAGTATGTTTTCGGGGGGCACAAGCTAGTATTGATAGGAAATGGAGGTAAGTAGCAGTCATCTTCTGTTCTGATATGTCTTGGGGAGAAAAGTCAACATATTGAGAAATTTGATTCATACACCTTCTATTCTTATTGCATGTTTAGTAATTAGTAGCTGATAGATTTGCCTTTGCTACAAGGACATATATTGTTTTGCTTTCTTTGCTTTTTATAACAAAGATAATCATTTTTATTAAACTTTTAAGAGACTTCATTAAGCTAAAATAAAGGAACCGGATGCTTCCCTCCCAAAAAATACCCCAGTGTTTCAGAGAGAGGAACTAAAAAATTTTCACAGACAGAGGGCTTTTGAAAACATTTCCACAAACATATTTTTGTTAGGCATTTCAGTATGATTGGCGATTAATATTTTTGAAAAATAAACCTAGATTCTTGTAAAACCACTGAAAATGTAAAGATAATATTTTAATACTAGAAGGAGAGGAGGACTCTGTGTTACGTTCAGTCTAAGGGTCTTAGAATCCTGTTGTTTTCCTTTTTTAGCCAAATATTTTAATGAACTGCTGAACGAGCTACCGCTGCTGTGGGGGGAACTTGTTTTGAGTGAAGTACAAAAGATAAAATACATGCTACATAGAATCTACAGAAAATATAGAGATTCATCTTTAACATAACATTGCTTGTTTGATAATTTGTTTTATTGGTGTGTAATTGTACATATCTATCCTTAATCCTTATCCTTATCCTTAATGCATCATTTTAAGGTCTTATCTGTATACATCATACATTTGTGAAAGTAGTTGTATTTCCTACCACTGAAGTCTTTCAGAAAGTTAATGAGGTTTTTTAGAAAGATGAGGTACAACAACTGTTTAAAGATAGCAATAGGCAAAAAGGTACAATTGATGTACAGTAGATGTTTAAAGAACTCCTACATCTAGGTACAAAGGGAGTTGTATGCAGACCCTTTTTTATTCTCAGATAACATGTGTTGTTTTTTCCTTTCTAAAGAAATACAAATATATGATTTTTCTCTGCAATTTCAGGGCAGCTGAGATCCTGTACTCCTTGGCTTTGATACAGTCCAGTAAGTCTGGCAAGATGAGCATGTTTCCTTCAGTGGATCATTATAAATTGCTGACAGAGGCTAGGAGGAACCTTGGACTCTTTCAGCATCATGATGCCATTACAGGAACATCCAAAGATTGGGTAGTTGTAGATTATGGCACAAGGTAATCTGTCATACATATTTAATGTAACACAGTAACATATTTGCTACATTTAGCAACATAATCTATACGAATAGCATACTATTAGTTCATGTGAATAAGTTATGTTGTTTTTTACAAGAATGGTGGTATATTCTTATAGAATAGAAATCTAAAAATCTTTTTTATTTCCAAACAAATTTTCTTTGGGGTTTCAAAATACTTTCTTAATTATACAGTTGTTATTTTGGGTAGCACCTGTTATATATACCATATCTACCTGTGTAGAGACGCATTAATCAAGAAACACTGTCCTACATTCCCTCTATAACCTTCCCACCTTCAGCCTTGAAAATCTCTCTCACACTGTCAATATTCTATTTTATTTGTAATATTACTTCATTTGCATTGTATCCTCTAGGTAAGCTGCTTTCTCAGTATTTTGAGTAATGGCAAAATATTTCACTATGTAGTGACACTCTTTTTGAAATATATGTGTATGATATATGACGGGGTAGCTATATAGCTTTAAGGTAATCATACTTTTGTTTAGGAAATTTGCACATATTAGAATATTAAGCACTGTTAGACTTGATGAGTTGATGTTGTAATGGCAGAGCATGTCCATTAAATAAGTCATTATCTAAAATGTCTTTCGTACATTCTACTTTTTCTTTCTTAAGCTGTTATATTAATGGAGAATATTTTTAAATTCCATAAATGTGCCTTTTCAAAATATACATTTAATGTCTATTCTAGTCAAAGAAGTCATCTAGTCATCTAGTCAAAGAAATACAGTGCACTTATTTGGCTAGGATATAATAAAAATAGTGTCTTTCATTTTACAAAATAAAGGTGTGCAGCTGTGTAGTTTTACGAAGTCAAAAATCTCATATCAGTTGAATCAATGGAAGTGTTGATTATTGCTTAAATATGTTATTTCTGTGTTTGTAACGGCTTCTCTGACTCGGATTACATTTTCAAGCCTGCTGTCATTATAGGAACTGATAATCACATACATAAAACAGAAGTGTATTCTGGAGGCATGCATTTCAACAGTGGGGTGGAGATGTATCTAATTTTCAGGATTAAAGGAAGTAATGTAATGAAAATACAGAATATTTCCACATTTTTCCATGCAATATTTCCATGCAATCTGGGCAGCAATTAATAAATAACTGTTCTTAAGCTAATGTTTCATCAGTATTAGAAATTTTATCTCTCTTTCTGTAGCTCTTACTCTGGATATTTTCTTTCTGGATGTTTGTCACTCTGATTAAAGACAATTTAGGAAAACTAACTAATTTAAAAATTTTAACAGGCTTTTCCATTCTCTGATGAACTTGAAGAAAGTGATAATTGACTCTGCTCATATTCTTATCCTAAAGGATAAAGATGCTTATAATTATGATGCTTCAACCCCGTTCCTTAAGGTGGTAAGTTATATTTTTTGATATTTTCCAAAACTTAAATTTGAATAACAATATATATTCAATACCATTTCACCTGGAATTTTCAATCAGACTGAAGTTGATCATTACTGTACTGAAAAATATGTTACGTATCACTGTTCACTTTAAAGGAATATGTTGGAAAATAAAAAAGGAGAACTTATTCTGTAAAGAGCTGAGGAAGAGCTGTTTCCGCTTTTTGAAACACAGGGTAAATCTAGTTGTCTTAATTTTCATGCATGTGTAGATTTGTTGGTGATTTCTGCAATGTGCATTATGTATACATGAATATACACTGTATAGAGTCATGCAATTTTACTTTGCTTGTTGGTTAAGAAATGCAAGAAGAAAATCTCCATCTGGATGGAATATGAGCCCAAGCTGGATTTGCAAGACCAAGTATAGATGAGACCTTTTTTTTTAACTGAAATGATTTGAAATGGGAGTCTATAGAGAGCAAAATCAGCAACAGATCCCCATGTGTCATTTTGAGATCTTTTACACAGGGGAACATATTAAGGAAGTACATTTGCTAATACTATTCTCTGTTAAAATGCTTCCTTTTTTCACTTTGCAATCAAAGATAGTCTACTATGATAGCTAGGTAATCTTAGGGAGCACTACATGTGGAATAGTTAGGAAATGAGATACTTCAATGCTTTTGCTCATAAACACAGCAGGGTTAAGACAGTTGTTGATATAAGATTATGTGGTACTTCCAACATAATTAGTGGCAGTAGTACACTGATGTATATGGCTAAGATATATATGCCTGTTGTGATATCTTAGATTAGTCTTTCAGTTCTATAGGTTGAAAAAAAAAAGTTAAAATAGTTAAAATTTATATATCTGTGACTTTGGTATGATGTTATTTATTTATGCATTCATCCTCGTTTGTTAATTTTTTTCTCATGATTTCAAAAAGGACTATGTAACTATGTATCTTAAAAAATTCTCATGTTATTCGTGGAATAAAGAAAAGTATTCAGTTTAAATATGTGCTCTTAATTATATTGAAGAGTATTGTGATGTGGCATTTTCCTAAACTTTCATTGTTCCTGTGCTATATTAGTTTGTAGATTACTGCTAGATTAAAACACCTGATTATCTGTCTGTTTTGTTTGCAAAATAGCAGAAGTCTGATATTTCTGCAATTTTGTAGAAACCGTGATAAAAAGTTTTTAAGAAGTGATTTGAAGAATGCTAGTGGGAGAATTTTCAGAATCTTTGCAAAGAGCTATTTACAAACCTTGAGCAAGTAGAAAGTCCAAAGATGCTTGTTTTAAAGTATTGTCAAAAGTAGCTGATGGAAACCAATGCCATGGATTAATCAGGCAGAGGTGCGTGTTTAGAATCAGTGTGAAGAGAGCCAAGGAGGACAAATGATAATAACTTTGTGGATGGAAGAAGATATTGCCTGTGAAAGGAAAAGGAGTCAAAGAGCCATAGTTCAAGAAACAGACCAGTAGCACTGAGGTAGATATACTCAGGGAGAAATGTCACTGATTGGTGCCAGTGGAAAAGAGGTTGCAAATGGTACACAAAAGCAGGATCCTAGAAGAATGCTGCTTACCATGTTTCTAGCTGTTCTTAGTTTTCAGTTAGATATGGAAGCATATGGCTTTCTCAGATAATATTTAGGTGCCTGCTAGATTACTGGGGAAGTCATACAACTTCTGCAGATTTAAAGCAGTAAACAAATTAAAGCTATATTGCTTGGAAGAAAATATACTGAAAACAAAATTATTTAGAAACCCAAAGTGATCTGAGATCCACACTAGGAAGTAAAATGTGGCACTGCTTGAACTAGAGTTATGTATTCTATTCTTGTTTGAGTGGAGCTAAGAGAGAAAATATTAAAGTGAAACAACAATGGATTTGAAAAACAGGACTTTGAGGATGTTTTGCAGTATTCTGAGGAACTGGGGGGTTTGCACTCTCCTTCCAAAGTCTGCATTACCACTGAACACATACGAATATAACAGTGTGTTGATTACTAGAGTTTCTTTTAAACTAGATTGTGTTACGAGCTCAATTTTATTTTAAGATGTGGATAAATAAAAGTAGGACCATACGCAAAGTTTTAGATTGCGCAGTTATTGCTAGTAAGCTCAGTACAGGACTGAAACAAATATAATGTTAAGCTAAGCATTAGTATATTTACCATGCATATATCAAATCTTTTTAAGCCAGTATGTATGTCATCAGTCACTATGATTCAGAAATAGTGGTTTTTATTGCTTTTTGAAGTGGGTTGAAGATCAATTTTGATGAGTTTTCTTGCTCTTTGCAGAAAAGCTTTCTTTCCTAAGACTTTTCTGTCTTTTTTTTCCCATAATGTTACATTTTATTTTGAATTTTAATAATGATTATCAGTGTAGGGATCTTTACCTCTGTATTTCCTGTGTTTCTGCTTCATCTTCCATAGTTTTGTAGTCTATGTGTTGTCTTGCTTAAGGACCACATAAGATAACAGTGAGAGCAGTGGTTCATTGTTATCTCAGCAGAACTCAGCTCTGGATCATAGTGTAAGTGAGTACTAAATAATAAATATTTTTCAGGGCTGTTACACAATTCCTTTCTCAGTTTATAGGAACAATAAAATAAAGTGTTTTCTTATTTCAATGTGAAATCCTTAGTTTACTCACTTTGTGGATTTTTATCTCAAGATACAAAAAAAACCCATTATTTTGAAGAGTGTGAGATTGACATATTCTTATATGATGGTAAAATAGACTTTTATTTATGATGTGACTAGCATAGTTTTGTATTTCCTAAAGCCCCTGTGTATTTAATGTACATCAATCTGTGTATTCAAAAGCTAATTGAAGGATTTTCTGTTGTAGGATGCTGCGCAGTCCTCACAAGATTCTCTGCCGCACAAAACAGTTATAAAGCTGACTTCACAGCCGAGGTAAACAAGTACCCTACTACTCAGCATCTGAGATTGCATGTTCTTTTCATTACTTGATATTTGTTATGTCATCTTACTGTTTTCTAACTTTTCACTCAAAATAATGCAAGATGTAATTTAGCATGTTATGCTAAAATTAGTGTATTTATTTTGAAATAGAGCACAAAACTTTCTCCCAGATATTGCTAAGTCATCTGCACCAAGTGTAGCAGTCTTTTAATGTGGCTTTTTCAATATTACAGTACTTAATAAATTATTCCTGAAAACTGCAATAGAAAACTCTAATTGAACATAATTACACATGGCTGAATTAATGTTGTGAGGGAGACTTATAGTTTTTAGAAGCCCTGAAGTCTGGACTTACAGAAACCGATAGATTTATAGATACTGAATTACATATAAATTGAGGTAGGAGATTGAATAGGAATATATATTTTTGTTAACTCTGCCTTTCTAAGTATTAGGAACACTTATCTTTCTATTAATATGTAGTTCCAAAACTCTCACACTCTTACAGGTGACTGAAATATATCCTGGGAATATTCTCTATCCATCCCGTAACATGCATTTATTTAAAAAAAAAAATCTCAATAAGTTGGTGGTCACATCCAAATAAAATACATAAGATATATGGATTTGAGACCTGTTGTGTGGATATAAATCAAATAATATAAGAGCATTTTTTTTTCTTTTAAAGAAAAAGGTAGGATTTATTTTTGAAAGTGAGCATTATTTTTGCTGAGGTTTATATTTAATTTGTTTAATTTCTATAGTTCTAGCAATTGTCAAAGTAATAAAACTTGCTGGCAAGGTAGTAAACCTAACTCTTGAAGTTTACATTCTGTTGGAATGCCTGTTACTCTTCAACACTATTAATCAGATTCTTTGGAAAAAATAACATTTGTGTAGTTTCAATATAGGATAGTCATGCGACCAGGCATGCAGATTTCTTTTCCTTTGCCTTCCCCTTCCCTATCCTTTGCCTTCCCCTTCCCTATCCTTTGCCTACCCCTTTCCTTTAAGTTACAAGCTTTTATTTGAATGAATGGATGCTTTCAGATTATCTTGCTTGTTTTCCAAGATGGTAACTTGGACAATATGATGGTTTTCCAAGAAAAACAAACCAAAAAAAAGCTCTTTGTAGCTTTGTTAGGAGAGAATTGTATAAAGTGGTAATAGAGTGGTATTTAGTGGATACAGTGTAGATGCTTTTCCTGCCATTTCAGGATAGTTTGAGTGGTTCTGTTTTCCTTGTTCAGGAAAACTTCCCCAAAATATCTCTTTTATTTGCATTTGCTATGTCCATTACCTTGACACATAGCTAAACAAGGCTAAACAATTTTGGTGTTAATGCATTTCAAACACTTGGTTGTTGTACTTTGTAATTATATATTAAACAGAGGTACATTTTCAGATTTTTACCTTTAAAATTAATATTATCCTGGGAGCCTTCTTTGCAGCTGTTCTCTGAATTTACCTCAGCTTGCTAAGAAGATGACATTGAGCCTAATTGCGAACTAGTTTTTATTTGGCATTCTGAAGATACCATACAGTTCCATAATATGTAGTTCCTGTGTCAGAGTGTGTAATCAGAATTTTACAGGAGATAAAATGAAGCAGCAGCAGCTTTGGCAGTGCATGTAGGAAGGGATTCATGCTGTAAAGCCACCTTCAAGCCTGTTTTTGAAATGGATTTGTATCTGAAAGAAAAACAATCTAAGCAATGTTTCTATACACTACTGCATATTCCCTTTGTTGTTAAGATTTGAATATCTGAATGTTGAACTGTCTGTTTCCATTTAAAAAGGAATGTGGTTTGTCTAGGTCTTTTACTATCTCTCTGGTTGTATTCTGAATCTCAGCTAACTTAGTTACCTGTGTAAAAGGTGATTAGGTAAGCTGAGACTGTCCTTATAATAGTTACATTAATTGTAATTTGAGTATTCATATGAGCATTTTAAGTAGCAGGTAAAGATGTGAAATGCCAATTTCAGTAAAATATTGAACATAACTTGATAAATTACCTTTAATGACTAGTATGTTTAACCTTCAGAGTTTTCAGTTCCTAAGACAGTAATTTTTTTTTTTTCAAATTTGTTTGAAGCATCAGCAGGTTAAAATATGCTGTCTGATTCTCATCAAAACTTTCACAATTATTCTTTATTGTTCATGTCCATTGCATGGATTTTCTTTAGATTTTTTTGTTTCTAGATTTTCTTGTTAACATGTTCTAATATATTATGAAGAACAGAAGATAAGCCATTGCAACTGTAACAAGATTATTACTTTTATTTAATTGGCTGAATTTTTTTTTGTAGTTTTGCATCTTCATTTGAAGATTTTATAAAAGAAAAAGTTATGTTGTAAATTGACCATTCCTATAAAAGTGATTCATATTACCCACAAAGTGAGAATTACACAGTGCTCGTGTGAAGCTCATAACTGTTTTCTTTTGAATTTAATTAATTACATAATGATTTCCTTTCTTATTTTTTGAAAGTTGAAGGAATCAGCTTTGCAAGAGTAATTTACAATATATTTTTCTCTGTATGTGGTTCCAGTTTGATATCCTTGCCTCGAGTCAAATGTTCTGTTTGCTGCTTCTGAAAGTTGCTGATTGAATGAACTGTACAGGGAAGCTAATACAACTTGATTACATGAAAAATAAGAAGAGAGGGAATGGTTAGAAACCATTCTTCCAGTACAAAGTATCTCCAAGATTGTTGTGTTGAGAAGGGTGAATGGGCATCACTTTTCAAATATTTGGCATCATTTTTCCCCCATCTATTCATCTGATATGTCTGTAGTGCTCTGTTGCCATCTTTTTGTGAAACTATAATCTGATAACGGTAGTAGGTTCGTTTTAATGAAATTACTTTGTAGAGAATTGAAAGTTGTATTATGACTGCCGCTTTGCAACTGAACAGTCTTACCTGGCTTTTGAGTAGAATCATAGAATCCTTAAGGTTGGAAGGGAGTACCAAAGTTTTGGCCTGTTTAATTAAGCTAAAACCCTTTTAATTTCTTAATGAAGTGGAGAAAAAAAATACCAAGCAAAACTTAAACACTTAAGATATTAATAAGACCTCATTTTAACAATATTCCCTTATTACACTTAGCTGTATAATTCTTTGTATAATTAAATATGTTAGTCTGTGAAGAATGTTACTTGGAGAAAAATTAAGTTGGAAAGGACTGAAATTCTAGGTTGCTGCTGTTAATCCAGTCCTCTTTCCTTTAAATAAAGGAATCTTGAGGAGGGGGAAGGATCAATGTTTAAAGGAGAGTGTGTCTGATAATTTTTATTTGAGGCACTACTGTTCAAAAAATACTGGCGCTTGGTAGTATCTGAATATTTCTAGATTTGATAGACTAGCAGTTTTTGTGCCTGTTCTGCTACTGCCTGAAGGAATATCACACAGCATGTGCATGACAACCAGAGAATCAAGCCCAGCCAACACGGGTTCATGAAAGGCAAGTCCTGCCTCAGCAACTTGGTCTCCTTCTATGACCAGGTGACCTGCCGAGTGGATGAGTGAAAGGCTGTGGACATGATCTACTTACACTTCAGTAAGGCCTTTGAGGCAGTCCCACACTGCCTTCTCTTGGAGAAGCTGGCAGCTCATGTCTTGCACAGGTGCACTCTCTCCTGGGTGAAGATACAGCTGGATGGTCGGACCTGGAGAGTGGTGGTGAATGGAGTTAAATCCAGCTGGCAGCTGGTCAAGAACAGCGTTCCGCAGGGCTCAGTGTTGGGGCTGGTCCTCTTTAGCATCTCTATCGACGATCTGGTTGAGCAGATTGAGCGCACCCTCAGCAAGTTTGCAGATGACACCAAGCTGAGAGGAAGAGCTGGTCTGTTTGAGGCTGGACAGGCTGGGTCAGTGGCATGAGGCCCCTGTATGAGGTTCAGCAATGCCAAGTACTGGCTCCTGCACTTGGGTCACAAAAACTCCAAGCAGCGCTACCCTAAGCAGGCCGGGGGCAGAGCGACTAGAGAGCTGCATGGCAAAAAAGGACCTGAGGGTGCTGGTTGACAGCTGGCTGAACATGAGGCAGCAGTGGACCCTGATGGCCAAGGTGGCCAACGGGCTTCTGGCAGGTATCAAGTGCAGTGTAGCTAGCAGGACCAGGGAAGTGATCACCGCCTCTGTGCTCAGTGCTGGTGAGGTGACACCGTGAATCCTGTGTCCAGATTTGGGTCCCTCACTACAGGAAGGACATGGAGGTGCTGGAGCGTGTCCAGAGAATGGCAGCAGAGTTGGAGAAGGCAGCAGAGACCTTATGAGGAGTGGCTGAGGGAGCTGGGGTTGCTCAGTCTGGAGAAGAGGAGGCTCAGAGGAGACCTTATTGTAGTGAGGTGGGGAAGTCAGTCTGTTTTCCAGAATAACTACTGATAGGACAAGGTGAAATGGCCTCAAGTTGCACCAGGCGAGGTTCAGATTGGACATGAGGAACAATTTCTACACAGAAAGAGTGGTCAAGCATTGGAATAGGCTGTCCAGGGAAATGGTGGAGTCACTATCCCTGGCGGTGCTCAAGAAATGTGTAGATGAGGCGCTTAGGAACATGGTTTAACAGGCAGGGTGTTGAACGGTTTGTGGTTGGACTCAGTGATCTTGAAGATATTTTCCAAACATAATGATTCTATGATATACCTGTAGCTAAAAGTCCTTTCCCTGACTAGTTCTGATGAGAATGGCTTTCAAAATCAGGAGAATAAAACCTTGAAGTTTTGTGATGTACTCTGAAAGGACTGGGGACAGCAAGTACAAAAAGTATTTTGTAATCCCCTCAGTATTAATTCAGTCTCTCTTTCCATTCTTATCCTTGTTTCTTGGGTTCCATAAAAGGATGTGTCTGACATAGTTTCTTGTCTTGGTATTTTGTTCTTAACAGACACTCAAAATTTAGTCCCTTCATTTCAACACAGTTCAAGTATCACGCATATAGTTTTAAACTTTGCTAAATTTTTGTGTTTTTTTTTCTTTTTCCCAATAGTTTTTCACTAGAATTTTGTTACTTCAGACAGTTTGAAGTAAAGAACTATACATAAAAGATGGCATTTGTTGATTTTTTTTAAAATACAAAGTTATCTGAAGGCTTCTATCTGTAAACGTCTAGCTGAAATTATGAGGAATTCACAAAGTGACTTCTGCTTTACGTTGCTCCTTTATGCTCTTTTACTGAGGGGCCATGTATCATGATGAGAGAACTAGCTGGGGGTCTAGAGAAATCAGGGATGTCGTCATAATTCCTGGTTTCCTAGAACATAGACGCCAATTTCATAAAGGAGCTTCTATTATGCTTCATTGTTAAGGAATCCTTCAACTTTGTGAATATTATTTTTAATTAGCAACTAGAACTGAAGGTATTTATGGTAATATCTTGCTACATATTGAAGACTTGGCGTGGTTTAATGCATAGAAGAATTGTATATATATATATACACACAGACACACACACACATATATGTATAAATATGTATCTACTTAAATGGTCACTTCCAGCTTAAAAACAAAAGCAAACAAATAAGCTTTCACAAGTAAATATATGCAATCACTTTTGTACTGTTCTGAAACTATTAAATAGGTCTGGCAGCAAGCGAACGTCCAGGTATCACCTTTCATTACAGTGTATTTTAGTGGGCTAATGAAATTGGATGCAGCGTCATAAATCTGTGTGTGAGAGCACTCTCCTTTGATGTAATCCTTGCTTCTTGAGGTCATGTTTCTCACATGGCAAGAAAACTGTACTCACTGCACTCACTGGACAATGTGAATGGCAAGATTTCCCAGCTGTGTCTGTTGACAACATTTGCTGGAGATAGTGTTGGTTAGGAGTGAGGTACATGTCCAAATACCTGACCTAGCTGCTTGTACAGCAGCTTGGATATTGTAGAACTGTTGATGACAACATGGTGAACTCAGGACTGAGCAAGACCTAATAAGGTCTTGGCTAATCAGACCTGGCTCCACTGCACAGTGCAAGCATGATGTACAGCATCCTGTTTGATCTGAAGTTACTGTGGTATTGAAAGAGGAGTAGAGAACATTTTTAAGATTCATTGATTTAGAATTTTACAATAATTAAATTTTACCCACAGGTCAATACTCTAACACTCATAGAAGAATGATATGCTATCCTGCTTTTATCGTGTTAGGTTAGTAACTTAGCAGACGCTTTTGCACTAGCTCAAATGTTCCCTAGGGGATTAATTCTGAATAGAATAAACTGCAATGAGCAGTTTAATGACATCTATTTTATGAGAAAAAGTTTAGTTTTTCCAAAATGAGGAGGGGACAAGATAATCCAGGTTATTATCCTTATTTCAGTATCCATGAGCAAGGCTTTGGCATAAGTTGTATTCAGTTTGCTAGGGCCAAAATCTGAACTTCCTTCAAAAGGCGAAAAAAAGGCAGGTTGGTTACTTTCCAAGAAAACAGTTGGCAAGTGTACTTACTGCTTCTTTTTGAACACAGCATAATAATCCATAATTAAAGCTGTGTCATTACATGTAGTATATGATAGAGTGCATGTAGAAAGGCTGAAGATTCTTAGTAGAGCTTGTCTGTGTAATTATATTTAGCTGGAAGATGACAGGAAATCCTGTCATCATTATGTCCTAATCATATGAAGCAAATGATTTTAACTTTTTTTTTTTTTTAAGTTGCTTATATTGGTGTAAAATCAATCTAGAAATTATCCAGTGTGGTTACAAGAAAAGAACTCTGATGTATTTGAGTTTCTAATCATATACATTTTAATTATATTTTGTGGTTATGTGAATTTTGAGGTAAATGACACATCTGTATATAATTATGCAATGAAACAGCAAAAAGACAGTAGAAATGGGTTTTGAACTGTAAATGAATTCCTTTTAATAAAACAAGAAAAAGATGCTATTGCATTTAAAATGAGACTAAACATATTTGTGGCATTGTTAATATATTGTTATGCGTACATGTTGTACATACATTGTTAATAAGCGTATTTCCTTCCCAGTAAAAAGGGCAATATTAACTTTAAGCATATTTAATTGGATTGAAATAGCATATGCAAAAGTATCTTAAGCTTTCTAGAAAGTAAACCTCTATATTATTAACTTTATGGGATAGTCACATCAAACATGAAAATTCCTAAAATTCTATTAAAAAGCAGAACCTTAATCCAGTACTTATGTTCCCAGCACACTACATCAGATAGTTTGGAAATTAGGAAAACAATGCAAGATTGCATATAAAGAATTCGGTCTTTATTTAACCAGGCAGCCAGTTTGGACTGGCTGCCTGGTTAAATAAACTTCATTAATTTATTTTTTAGTGTTAATCTCAGTGTTTAACTACCTGATTTACAGTATTTCAGATGACAGTCTTAACCACTATGAACCTGTGCCGTCTGTAGTAAATTCAAGGTCTTGTTTGACTAAATTAGTGTGTAGTGCATTAAAAAGTATTCTCCCTCTTGATTTCCAAGGAGGAGCTGTTGCAAAGGCAATCTTGGCAGATGTGTGTTAACTTGAGTGTCTTTGTCTCCTGAATCACGATTCACGTTGATGTGAGCATGAAATAAATGCTCAAGTAAAAATAATTCTGCCAAAGATACTGACTTCAAAATGAACAAAACCCAGGTCCTTATTCTTGTAGATGTTAATGGCTGTGCAACTAAATTTGTGACCAAATGGGCAAATTCTGTATTAGCAGATTTGAATGGGAGAGGAGATGGGTATGTATGTGATAAAGTTCATAGCCACTTAATCTCTTACTCTTGCCATTTGTGAGCTTAAAGCTATTTTTTCAGAGAGGCTTCTGTTTATATGAACATAAATTTTTAATACTTGTGTTAATATTTACAATTTTATCTCAAAATGAGCTACATGTTAACTGCTGTGGTTGTTATTTCATTAGAAGTTGATATGGAAAATCTGAAAATAAAGCAAGAAATAAGCTGAGGAGTAAGCATTTGTTTAGATGTAAGGGGTAGCTTTTAAAAACTGAGGACTGTTCAGGGTTTTTTTTTTAAGTTAAATTGTCACTTGTAAAGAGGAAAGTAGCTTTGATTTGCAATTTCTTGCACTGTAAAAATTTCTGTGAACTTACCTGTTGTTTTTTCAAAACTCATTTTTACTGTACTGCTTTGAATTCAAGTACTTGAAATCATGCATATCATGTAAAGAAATTGGATTTTGTTTTCTTAAAAAAAGTTTATTAAAAAGAAATATCTAGAAAAAGAGTACAATTGAAAACTGGATTGTATGCATGTGCTTATTGAAGCAGTTCTAGAACTAGAAGATGAACTGTTTCAGTATAATAGATTTTTTTTTTTCCTCTCCAGGCACTGGCCATCCCTTTCAGCCTTTTCATTGGAGTTGCTTTGAGGCAATATTGTAGTTAGACCAAGACTGCCAAGGCACAAACTGAAATTATATGGCGTACTTCAAGTCTTTCTGTTCTTCTGAATCAGATTTTTTTCCCTTCTAAATGCAGATTAATAAAGCCTGCACTACAAGAGGAACAAGGAAAGGATTTTAGTGAAGGCACTTCCTGATCCTGAAAAAGTCAGGGGGCTTCAAGCCCATCTTGGACTTCAGAACACCTCACAACTTTGTGGTAAAAGAAAAATTTGAAAGAGTGCCCTTGGACTTAATCCTTTTATCCTTAATTGGAGATTAGTTTTGTGCTCCAGAATAGGATATGTGTGCCACGAGAAATCCATCCAATTCATAGGAAGTATGTGTATCTGGAATATGTAGTAGACGCGTAACTTTTATTTTTAAGTCTTGTCTGAGGTTGATGTTGGTTTTCTGTGTTCTCAAAATTTGTAATTATTACTGTGGTGTTGTCTTGTGTTTGTGAATGCTGTTTTCTTGAGGATTTTGCATGGTTTGTTTTTGAGGAAGCCACTCAAAGGTCCTTTTCTCCTGTGAGAGTGGAAAGATAAATTACATATGTATAGCCTATACATATGTTTCTGCCTGGAGCTATGGATTTAATAAATATGTATCTGGACAGTTGTAGAAGATAACTGATAGCCGTATGTGTTCCTTTACCTTTATTAACAGATGAACTTTAGGTCAAAGATGACTTAGGTTTTGGCTTTAGGAAAGGCATTGCTGAAGTCATACAGAATACTAAAATGTAAAGTGAGGGTAATGGAATATTTTCTTAATCATGCAAACACTGTTTTTAATTACTTGTTTGTTAATCATAATTGTTAGTCATTACTGCTTTTAGAAAGAATGAGTAGTTTTAACTCTATAGGTCTACTCTAAATCTAAATTAAGCGTTTAGTTTCCTCTTTAATTGTGATTGTAGCATGATTTCATCTTGCATTGGTTGAATATCCACTGAGTTCTTGTGATACTCCTAGTTTATTGGTTTGCTTCTCCTTATTATGTCTTGATGGCACAAATCTTATTTTTATAATGAAGAAATTGATTTGCATGTAACAAATTCCGTTTTCACCTCTATTTTTATACTTCTTAAAAGCCACACAAATATCTCTTTTTGCTTATAGTTTCAAATTGAGATATAGATTTCTCTTAATTCTTCTACAAGAGATTTTTCATGAGCTGGAAAATATGTTTTTTAGGAAGAGGTAAAAAAAATAGTTTGTGGTAATATATTTGTATCATTTAGCTTATCACATAAATAAGTTAAATACTCTCTGTAGCCTTTATGCAGTCAATACCATTGAGAAGGTATCATCATTTCCTTCGGGGAAACATGCCTTTTGTCTGATTGTATAAAGGAAGAATATTTGCTTAACTTGAATTTTTTTCAAACCTCCCATATGCCTGCTGCCCCAGATGATGTTTCTATCTTACAGTATATTTAAGACTAACTCTTTGAATGTAATGTGTTCCTCACAAAGGACTTTCTCATTTAATCAGATATCTAGGATGGAATAGGTGTGAATGCTAGTAGTTTCAGCACCTAATGGTAACTCAAAGGAGAAATATATTAAATTTCTAGCAGTTATTGCAACCTAATATTATAATATGATGTGTCGATCCTGTTAAAGCACAATTTCAATATAATACGCCATTTGATATTTTGAGCTTAACTTGATACAACATTTTGTAAATCTTAATTTTCATACCATGCCTGTTAAAAATTATTTGCTGGTGTGATTATTTTTATAAAAGAATTTAAATAAAATTAGGCTTTTAAACCTTGTTGCATTTTTTAAAATGTTGAACATCTTGGTATAGGTCTTGTCAAAAATGGGAGGACAGCATAGTGGGTTTTACTTATTTTTTTAGCTAATATAATACAGGATCATCAAATTTAGTAGATCTTGATAATGCATTGTTTATTCTGTAGCCAAACACAGACATCTGTTAAACATTTTGGTACGGCTTGTTGCATTTAACCTACAATCAAGCACCTATTTCTTAGCATATAAATATATGATATTGAACACAAAAATGTAAATGCATGATTTTTTAAAAATGAATTATTTAACATAAGTTTGCTTTAACTTTTTATCAAGTATTCAGTACATTATTCCTCAATCTCTGGAGCATTAGTCAGATACCGTTGCCCCAGATGTTTATTTCAGGAGATTCTCTATTCCTTCTGTCCCCACATCCTTCACTTCAAAAGACCCTCCATCTCTAATCTTAAACAGGAATATTGAAGGAGATCTGTTCCCTTTTATCAAAAGAGGAAAGCAAACAAAAAGCTTCTGTTTTACAGCATATTTTGTAATCCCGTGGCTTTATTCAGTTTCATGGTAGTATGTTGTGGATACTAGCGTTATCTAGACTCATAAAAGTGACAGATTTGCTTGCTAGTTAGAAATTACTTCAGTGTGCATTGCTGAATGTTGGACAATGTATATTATTCAACTCATATCTTCTGATAACCACCTAGAGAGCACAGAGGGCTGTCTACATACAAAGTCAAGTGAAAAAGAAGCAAGGAATTTTTTTGATCAAATTATAAAATCACATACAATTATTTACTAATGGAATAGAATACAGATAGAATGTATAGAATACAGAGAATGTAAAATATTAAGTCATGTTGTCTACAGTATAGAATTAGAATTAAAAACGGTTTTAATGAACTGGAGTTAATGAAATACAACAAGTAAATGAGAGCATTGAAATCCCATGGAGAAATATTATGGGGCTGACGCAACTGACCGTTAGTGAATCAGGAAGATCACAAATTACAGATTACAGAAAATCACAAATTCAAATAATCAACTTAGTGTTTCCAGAGAGGCAATTTTTATTTTGGATGAATTAAACAGAAAAATGTTATGTGTAAAAAGTCGCGTGGTATACTTTGCTTTGTCTGAGGTGATGAAGGCCTCAGCAAAAATATGGGTTCTAGTTTTGAAAAACAAACTTCAAGAATAATGAAGAAATGAAAAAAGTTTTAAGAGGAAACGAGCAGAAAAGGAGAAGTTAAAAAGTTAGCATCTATTTAGTCTGAGAAGACTGGTGGTAGGGAATGTAAGTCTTCAAAAATGTACAATTTTGTTACAAATAGAACTGGTTATTGTAAACCAAATTAAGAAAAAAAAGAGAAGTAATGGGAAGAAATATTTCAGATGTTAGATAACATAAAATGTATGCTGGCAAAAATGAGTACTGTGATTTTACATGTTCAAGAACAGTGAATGCTGCACCTCTCAAAGGTGATCCTACTGAATTCTAATTCTGCTTAGCAGGTTGAACTAGATCAGCCTTCCTGTTGTTTTCATGTTAGCTGATGTCTACATTTGGCTTTTGTCTCTTCAAGGTGGTCTTGAGGGTCACAGTAAATCAGTACAGTTGGGTGTAGCAATAATGGCCTGATATTACGGGCCAAAGTGTTTTGTGCACGATATATTCTACTAGACCAACTGCAATGTGAAAAAAATAATTTCAGTTTTTCATATAGAAAATAAATCTTATTTAGGATACTTTTTTTCCCCTTTTTCTCTGTCAAGTTTTATTGACAGTATTTCCTCTATTTATCTCTTTATTGGCAGATATTTCCCTTATTTTAAAGGATAGGTGTTTCTGTATCTTTTTACATGAAAAAACTGCCTAAGTGCTGACATGATGTAACTTTTTAATATGTTAAGTATTTGCAGAGTCATGCATGAAAACGCTTCTAGTATGGGTGGGTTTCTTATCATCTGTGAAGAGCTGAGCAGAGCAAGAAGTCTACTGACATTTGCACTAGCATATTAGTGCTCTATAAGTGAAGATTCCAGTCAGAATGCTTCTGAAAATTAGGAAATTTGGAGTTCTATATGTAACATACATAGTTTTATGTATGTGTTTTAATACTTTTTTATATAAATACATAATATGCTAAATCTTAAAAGTCAAGTTTATCCAAATTGCTTGGTTTTATTTGACATGGATTTTTTTTTTCTTTGTGAATGCTCTGATACTGGGGTATTCTATCTATGGATTTTACTGTGTTCACTTCCTTTCAGAATATGAATTAGGCAGAAAATCACTTTCAAATCTCTGATCAAACGTTACTAGACCCAAGGACAGGTCTGCACACGTATATAAAATGATACCTCAGGGTCT
>JAUBNY010000341.1:317237-339501 GCA_032275445.1 Crypturellus soui
TGAAGTTTTTAACTCAAAATATATTGATAAATCTCTATGATTTTTCTTTTATCACAGAATCTAGCGCTATAAAAGGACAGTTGTGAGCCAGCTAGCATTTAAGATAAAACAGAAGCATAGACTTAACAGTATTTTGAATAATATTCTGTTTTACATGTGTTAAAAGTAAAGTGCAGGGTTTGTTTTTTTTCGCTTTGCAAAGTTAATCTTATGGACAAAGGAAAATTGCTTTAAATAATGTATTCAAACTCAAATTTCCTTTGAATAAAGCATGAATCGGGTTTGAATATCTTAGGAAAATAGATTGAAGTATGATTTTCATGCATGAGACTTTGATTTTCTCCAGAATTTTTTTCCTTTTCTTAAGTTTCTTGTTAAATAAATTTTGATTAGGACTGAAAATTGTCTTTATGTTTTGAAAAACTTTTTTTTTGTTGTTAAAGTTCATGTTAGTAACTGATGTAAGAGATACAGAAGAAAATTAAACTTCTGTTAATATCATTGTCATGATCATGGGTTTTCACACTTTGCTGTTGATTTATTTTGTTCCTGATGGAATATTAAGTGCATACTTCTCTGATGAAGATAGGAGAAAATGTCTAATTTTTGAATAACCAAAAGAGCAACATGACTAGATGATTTCAGATGATAATCTGAACATCCCCATTGCCTTTTTTTTATGGCTTTTATTTTCACAAAAAATATTCATAGGTGTATGGGTGTTGAAATAAAAACCTATTTTAAGCCGAAGGATAATTGTTGCTGTTGTTTTTAGCGTTCTAGCATTCTAGTAGCATTCTAAACTTCCAACATACCACGCAAATCACAGAGCTCTCTCTCTTTTTTTTTTTTATGTTGTTTTCGTGGCTACCAAGACAAATGGTGCAATATCTTATATCTTTTAAAGTAAGCTTTTTCTGTGCATTTTTAAATAAGGACCAGTTTTGATTCTCTCCTGATCCCTCTTTTGATATCGAGACATATTTCATTACCATTCATGGGAGATGTTTTGTTTAGGCAACTTCAGGTTTTTTAAGAAATCTTGTGCCTTAAACACCATTTTATTTCCAACACCTCTGAATACCTTTCTCCCTGTAGTCTACTTTCCACCCACCAGTTCTTCTAGTGTATTTGTTTTAATTTTAACATAAATAGAGACACTTCATTGCCCTTAAGTATTTGAATATTTTCCTGTGTGTTTGCAATCTTATCTCGCTTCCACTTTCTTCTCCTTTTTCACATTTAAATGAAGTTTACCTGCTTCTGTTTTATTATTATTCTTTGGTACAAGATTGGGGATGTAGTTGTTGGCCTTGTAACTTTTTATTTCTTGCATCTTTTCTCAGTTTTGCATGTACTTCTTATACATGCAAAGTATAAGGTAGTTCTTCTTATTTCTTTTATTTCTTTTATTATAAAGCTGTTTTGTAGCTTACCCTCTATACCAGAAGAGAGAAAGAAACTAGCCAGCTTCAAGGAAAGGTTCTGTTTTTGCAGCTTCACATTTAAATTGACCATATGTGCTTGGAGAAATGATTCTGATGAATTTTAACGGGCAATATTTATTTGTCAAGTTTGCTGGAACGAATCCAGTTAGAATGATCAGATTCTGAGGGAGAGTGCCTCAAGTACTTGTTTCTTAGAGCAAACTTAAATAACTGTTCTCTATTGAGCCATAAAAGTTGATGTATTAAACTGTTTTGTGTTTTTGTGTATTAAGAGATGGTATTCTAGGTAATTTGTCACTGATGATTCTTTGACATTTATTTGTAGTGAGTTCTGTTTTCTGGCATCACTTGATGGCATCACTCGTAAAGTCATCATTGAATGAACTTTAAAAGTGTAAGGTACTCTAGTGACAAGTGTTATTGGTGAACTTGTGCGTAGATATATGTATGTCCATATACTTACACATCTCAGAGAAACAAAAGAGCAATAGTCTGCAATACTACTGCTCTTCACAGTTTAATAAACTATTTGCCATACTGTTCAGAAATTCTATGATCAATAGTGTTGGAGGCCTGGATCAGCTTTTTTCCACTTTCTGCTTCCAAGATCTTGTGAATATAGCTAAACTCCTTTTTTTTTTCTTGGAACAAGAGATGGCAGGTTTTTAAGTTATGCTGAAGAAAGTTAGTCAAGTAAAAGATCGTTACTTTTTTTAGCACTGCGCACAAAGGTTAGACAAGTTTAATCTTAACTACATGATCAGCTAGTCAAAATACTCCATATTTGACACTATTTGTACCTGATTAATAGACATGTTTGTTATTGTCATATACTAGGATATTTAAGGAAGTTTATCAAGTTCACATGAATAAAAAACTCACTGTGGGTTTCGGAGATCCAAATAAGTATGGATCAAAAAAAAAAAATCAAGACGTGTTTTTCTGAAAGTATCTGAAAAGCAAGTGGCAGGATTTAGTCTTCTGAAATTGCAACTATTTGTACATGCAGGTTGCATCCCATTTTGCACTGGGTTCAGATCTGCACCTCTTTCTCATTTATTTTTGTTGAATAAATGAAATGGCTTAGCCAAATCGGTGTTTCTAAAATAAAATATTTTGAGTAAAATCTTCATTTAGAATCTGAGTGGTGTTCCCCTTCCTCAGAGATTGGATAATTTTCATTTTGCTGTTGTCAGTGAATAGTGAAAGGAAAATAACTACTTACTGCTTCTGGAAGAGGGAGTATTATTCCTGTTTTTGCCACATTTGTGTCATTGCTTTTCTATATATATATATATCTATATATATAATTTTAATTATTTCTTTCTAGTTATAGTAAGGGTAGGAAGTGGGTGATACTTCAGAGGTATCGTGATTTAATTGCACTAGTCAGTGCTTTTGTGTTTATATATAACAATTGCATCCTTCTAGGTACTTCAATTCTACTAAAGTAAAATTTGGAAACAAAATATTGACATCTAGACAAGTCTCTACTGTCAGAAATCTGCCCTGTTCTCACTACCTTCATCTGATTGCCATAATACACTTATAATGCAATGATTTAAGAAGGTGCAAAGCATATGTACTTTGACAGAAGTAGAGTTTGTTTTAACCTAATATCAAAGAAAAATAGTCTGGGGATACAAACTGATAGTATTACAATTTTTACTCTTGAATTTTTTGTTTTGTCACACCACTAATTGAAGTTGTTAGAGAAGATCAACAAAGTTCTTTATTTCACAGAAAGATAAACAAAACATATTTTTAAATGTTGTATTCATAGTGATTTATTCTGACCATTTGTGTTGGATCATCTCATAGGATAATACTATGTTTGACACAGTCCTCTCTTTTTTTCAAGGCGTATAAGTAGTTCTTAAATATATTTCACTATTATTATTTTTTTAGTCTTGCTACTTCCTAAAGACTGGACTAAGTGCAGTATTACTTTATTTTGGTTTTGATTCTGTAAGAATTATAAAAATTTTACACTTAAATTAGCATTTTATCTAAAGAAGAAAACAACTTAGAGTAAAATAAAGTATATGACTTACACGAGTCTAGGGAGTCTCTGACAAACTCTTGAAAAAGTTGTTAAAGACTTTGAAAGCTAATCTAGAATCCTGTTAGTTATTTATATTGTCTGTGAGCCCTCAGTGTGAAATTGGGTAAAAAAAGAGCCTACCAAAACTTTTGATTGCATTAGTAAATACTGACAACAGCTGGATGCACACAGATATTCAAGGAAAATAGTTGTTATGTTTAACAGTCAACCATAGTTCAGCCCAAGAAGTTTAAAGGAGCAGATTTAAAGGAGGAAATAATTGCTTATGGAAAGCTCATTTAAACTGTGACAGATAGTCTGAAGATTATTATTTGACAAAACTGTTAGAGCCTTTGATCATAGTTGATTCAACAACTGAGAAGTTGGGAGTTGCCCTTTCCTACTGACTGTGAGATAATAGGGTCTCTTTGAAGCACTATGAAGTTGGAAATAAGCTTGATGCAAAAGAAAAGGAGTCAGTGACAGGATAATGAGAAAATGGTGAACTGGCCAGTATTGATAAGGATTCTGGATATTAGTAGAGAAAACTACATTTGCTAAAACTGGAGGAATATTATAAAAGAAGAAGTGCAGGGTGAAAGGAGGATAGCTGAATGCAGAATATCGAAAGACGTTATCCTTGGTGTGTTTGTATTGCATTCATAGTTGAATGGTGCGTTGTTAGCAATTTGACTTTGTACTGAAGTCATGTTGAAGCTGCATCTCAGAAAAAGCTTAATTTGTTCTTCCTTATTAACCATGGGTATTTTAGTCTTGCCTCTTCTCCCTGACACCTGCCCAAAGTTCACTACTTTGGACATAATTTACTACTTTCTCCAAGTCTCTCCAGATGATGATCTTAAAGGTAGATCACAGGCGCCAGGAGAGCTCATTCTTTTCTAACGCTTGCTTAGAGAAAGGCCTCTGGTGTACACTTAGAGGTAATGGAGAAAAAAAAAAAAAGAAAATAGAAAGTCAAAGCATGTAACTGTAGGTGATTTGTTAACTAGACCATAATGTCCACCTAGGTATTGGGTTAATGTTGAATAAGGATGCGAGATGCTTGTAGTCAGCATGTGAGATGCTGGAAAGAGACTCAACTTACAGATGACATTCAAGATAAAGACCTGAAAGATGGAAGGAGATTTCTAGTTTGAATAGAAACACTTCTAGATGAAGTAGTTTGATTTGTAAAGGTGGTAATTGAATTAGAAAGTTAAGAAGTAGAAGAAAGAGAAGGAAAAAGACTAATGAACACCTGATACCTTCACTGAAAACTGGGCAGAGAATGTGAAGAAATGCTCAAGCAGTGATTTCATAAGTAATAGATGGAAGTTTTGGGAACTGATGAAAGATAGGATTTCATGAAGAGGTAAGCTGTCTTACAATGGAAAAAGACAACAAGGAGCTTGAAGAGAGAATATTAGTTCTGTTGTAAATTTAAGAAGGCATTAGAAAGTTTGGCAAGAGTGTTTTTCATTGAGAGACACATAAACTTTTATTTATTTTAAAATATGAAATGACAGAAAGTTCAGGGAACAATTTTATGTGTATAAAAATTAACTATTTCATATGCACCCAATTAAATAGATTTCAATGTGTATATGACAGTTGCCATAGGGAATTTCGATAAAATTTTGTGCTTGAAAAATTTTGCAATTTCCCTTGTAGAGAAACTAGTTGCTTCAAAGAAGGTACATTATGTACATACACAAAGTTTTGTTCATGAGATCGTTTCTAAATTATGTTTTAAATGAAAGGAAAACCACAAAAAAAGGATAAAAAATTAATAATTCATCTTGAAAAAACAAAACAGAATAAAAACATTCGATTAACCTGAATATCCGATCTGAGATTGTAACTATAAATGGGTATAAAAGTTAAGATGAGAAATTGACTTATTGTATGGTATTTTCAAAATTCCTTTTGTTTGAAATATTTGAAAAATAACAGTATAAGAAAAGACCTGCCAAGGATTGATGTTAAATATTCATTGTTTCCTGGTTATGTTTTGCGTACTTATTTGTTGTGGTATGTTCCTGTTGTTTGAACATTGTTTTAATGCTTTGTTTGAATAGTTTACGTGCAACAATATTAAACCCATGAAAGCTTTTTTTCAGAAAGATAATTTGGCAAATATATTTTTGCAGGTACCTTCTAATATATAATCCTGTGGAACAAGAGCGATTTTCAGTGGTTTCGGTCAATGTGAATTCACCCAGAGTTAAATTATTATCTCCTTTGGGAAGACCTGTTGCTACCCAAATTAGTGCGGTTTGGGATGGAGCAACTACTGTATCACATGAAGCATATCAGGTATGCTACTTTAAGTAAAAGGTAATAAAGTGTTTTCATTTGAGAGGTACTGAGGCTTCACATTAGAACAAAAGTGACACAGTAATGAAAAGTACACATTGTCTATTGGCATTGCAGTATTCTGTAGATAATGTCACTAATTCAGTCATTTTAAGGATAAAAGAAGCATATATATTTAACATAAATTAAAAAAAAATCTTAAAGTGATTAGATATTGAATTTCCATAAAATGATGCATTATGCTGAAAGGGTCAATTAGCTGCAGAGTTAATTAGCAGCTAATAGCTGCATGAGAGTAAAATGTTGAATGTGTCTTCTTCCTAAAACTGCAGTTCTAAACTACTTTTGTTTCCAAGTGGTTATTCATATGCATAGTCACAGAGTTTATATATGCTCAAGCACTCTGATGGGAAGACTTCTTAAATCTTCAGATATGATGGCTTAAGCAGTTGGGTTCTGAATTTTTGTCTTCAAATACAGGAGGCAGGCTTGTAATCTCCATTCCTGTGTACTCAAGCCCAACAGATGGTTTTATTTCCACCTATTATTTCTGATTCTAAACAATATATCTGAGAATTTTAGAATAAAACAATGTATTTGAAAATTTTAGAATTACATGATGTACAGGATTACATCCTAAAAGATTATACCCAATTATCACCCATCAGAAACTGGAAGAATGTGTAGGTTTTTTTGTTTGTTTATTTTATTAATTCTTAGAATTAGATACTACATAGATCCCTGTGAGCCAAGTTAAGTTGGTTTCAGGATGATATACTTGTAAAGATAATTCAATTAGTGTTTCTTGGGCTCCTCAAAAGGGATAATTATTAGTAATTAACATAATGTAGGAATTGCAGAGGCTGTTGAAAAAGGAGAAAATTACATATCTGGAACTCCCATTCTAAGCAGATTCCCTTCAAAATCTACCTTCTATATTACTCTTCTGTGCAGAATTTTTTTTAATAGTTCCTAAATAAATAGAAAGAAAAAATGTGACAATTTCCATATATATTCCTTTCTAAATTTGTGAATTTTTAAAGTGGTATGTGGGTATATAGTGCATAGATATAGTATAAGGTTCTCCATGTGATATGTGTTCGTTTTTAATGCATAGCAAACTTGTTCATAATTGCAAACTGCAGTAGCATTCCTTTTTAAGAAGATTGAAGATTGCAAACTGTTATTGCATTAAGATAACAATGATCATAACACTGTTTAGATTAGTAACAGAAGCATTTTTGTTTGCTAATTTTTCTTCACATACTTCAGCTATTTATTTTTGAATATTGTTTATGATTACTTATTTTTGGAAAATGGGGAAAAAAAACAGCTCTTTTATAATTGTAGTAACAAAAAGAATTGCACTTAAAATTAATCTGGTGCAACAAGTTGACAATTTTCATTTTTCTTTTAATAAACGCTCATTTTTTACCCCCAACAGATCTCTTTCTTGGCACATCTACCACCTTTAGGGTTTGGAGCCTACCAGCTTTTGGAGGCTCAGACTTCAGAAACAGATTTAGCTGATTATACTATATATACAAGTGGAAGGAATAATGTGCAGATGAAGCCAGACAACATTTTCAAGATAAAAGAGATGCAAAACTCTGCAGATAATATAATTTTAGAGAACTCGTATATGAAACTGTGGTTCTCTGGAATGTCTGGACTACTGGAGGTATGTTGCCATATAGTTTGAAACACTTCCATTTTACATTCTTTGGAACTTTTGCTGTTTAGGGAGACCTAAACTGAGACATTTCAAATGTGATTCTCTGTCCTTAGAAAATAAATACAAAAGAAGATGGTAAAAACCATCAAATGAAGGTGGAGTTTGCGTGGTATGGAACTACAAGTAACCGAGATAAGAGCGGCGCTTATCTCTTCTTGCCTGATGGAGATGCCAAGGTATGTCTATTGTTTGCATAGAGATTTTAATCTTGAAAATCTTAATCTTTAATCTTGAAGCACTCTGTGAGTACAGATTGGAGGAACTGGCTTTCCTCTACACTGAAATATTGCTGTGTGTCTGGAAGGAATTATATTGGTTATTGAAATGATTTGTGAAATTTCATATTCAAAACTCTAGATTTGGAAAAATTGCAGTGTTAAAATTGCGGCTGTATCAAGAATATTAATGGTTCACCAAAGAATTTAAGTAAGATTGCTACCTTTGCAAACAATACAATGAAATAGGACCATTTGTTATTAAAACAAGTGTTCTTTTACTTGATCTGGTAAAAATGTCCAGGAGATACGTATACTCTTCTATCTCTTAATTTTTCTGACTCTTAAGACTACATTAGTTTGAATGAAGTGTTTCCAACTCCAGGGTATGGTATATTGCTTAATTGCTGTAGTTAAGATACACCATCCCAGTTGATGAATGTACTCATTTTTTTCCTGATTTAGTTCTCTAATATGGTATTTTTAGCAGAGTAATTATTAGAAGGAAACAGCATATTTATATTAATTTTCAAATTGGAAACTCAGAAATAAGGAGAGTCCTTAACTTGCTTTTGTTACCAAAAAGAATCTACTCTTTTTTGGAATGAAAAAGCTGATATTTTAGAAAGGAATGATGGAATAATAAACAGTTTTAAGAAGTAAACTATTATATACCGTTTTTCTTATGCCCATTTTCTTCTGGTAGAGCTTAATTTAAATATATATGGCAAACAGAGTTCTCAATGCCTATTCTGGGAAATAAGTACGTCCAACTATTCTACTTTACTTAGTTACATGTTTAAAGTAATCTACAAATGGACAGAAGCATTTCTTTTCCTTTTAGAAACCTCTCCTAGAATCATGCTTTTTGAGATGTCAGTTGGCTGTTCTAAACAATTTTTTAAAGCATTTTTAAGTATGTTTTTAATTATTTTTGTATTACATTAATATTTTCAAAACACGTATGTTCACTAGGAATCACTCATAATTTTTAAATGTCAGAATTGTGTTTGATTTGTGAATAACTGGACAATATTTTCCTCTTGCTCTACTATCCCCTTCCACTGGCCACCCTCACCACCTTTCCTCAGCTAGATTTTGAAAGCCTATTGGAAATTTTTAGATAATTCTTTAGATCTTCTGCTTAGGAAAACAAAAATCAGTAGATTTAAGACATTTCACTCTAATTCTGAATTATTTGTTTTACAAAAATCTAAAAATGAAAAAATCTTTATCTATGTAGGAAAAATGCCTTTGATTTAAAGAAATAAAATGTATCATATAACTACAAGCATCAGAGCATCGTTAAAATAAGATGTATAGTGAACTTTTAAAAATGAACACAATCTGGCAAAATTAAAAGTACACTTTTAATTAATAGTAAGCTTTTAAGGGCAGTATGTTCAGATTTCATAACCTTGTGCATAAAGAATGAAATCACAACAATTTTAAAAATTCTGCCTTACTAATTCACTGTAAGGTTCATTTGGCTTGCATTTTAATAGGATATGTTAAAGTGTCGCACTGTGAATAACAGTAGTAGAGTAGTTTATTCTCTAGTAGTTTTAAAACACATTTGATTAATGATTTCCTAGTTCTTAGTGTGAGATGGGTTGACTATGCTTTCCAAGTCCTTAAAGAAAATGGCATGACAGTAACATAGGGTGCAGAAAGGGATTTTCCTCTCCACTTCCCTCATCTCCTTTTTCTTTTATCCTCTCTCATCCCTTGCATCTCTGCCAAACATGTAAAGAATTATGTTTGGTAGGCAATTTCTGTGCATACTTTCTTTCCCTTGTTACCCGATAAAGTCTTGGTTTCTATATTTTAAGTTCTATAGTACTCAGGAATCATTATTTTTCATCTAGTATAAAAATCTGCTTTACTATAGTACTTTCAGTTCCTAAGGTCTTCAGCTAGTTTTTGGAAATTTCATGCTGTAACTTTTTAGGTTTGCAGTCCATCATTTAAAACCATGTCACTTCAGAAAATTTGATAAATATAGCATGTTCGGTCTTCAGTAGACAGATGTGTGTGGATGATGATCCATATGCTAGAATGTACTTGAGTCGGAATCTTCCAAGAGATCCTCTGCATTAATCAGTTTTAAGGTTTACCTAAAGTCAACCTGGAGTACTGCAAACAATGCATCCTAGGTAGGAAGTGGTAAACTGCTGTAGCCAGTTTGGTTGCAGCAGATTACCGGATTAATGATAGTTATTTACATAGTATTAACATAGAAGGGACAATAATAACAGTACCAATAACACTGCTGTTCTAGAAAAAAAAAAACTTAAGGCAATATAGAATGTATTTGCTCTAAAAAATCATTACATTATCGGAAGATCCATCTCATTCTTTAGTGAACCAAGTAGAATAGAGGTTTGCAAAGAAAACTAGAAAAATCTCCTTTCAGAATTGTATTATTTGAAGCTTTGAAACTTTTGTTCACTGTTACTGGCTCTAGCTTATGGATCTGCTTGTGAAAGGCTGAGCCCCAAAGTAGCTGCAGAAAGCACCTCCTTCTTATGTACCATCACGTACTGTTTAGACTAAACAAGCATTTTGAGATTTTCAGTTTATATCCTAGTGTTTTTTTTTCTTTTACTTCAATGCATATTTATTTACTCTGAACTTCGTATTTTGGTCTGATTTTCCTTGCTTCTCTGCTTTAGGAAATCCACAATAGTTGTTTTCTAATATTCGTTTAATTATGTGTTAGTAAACACAAGATTCTGTTCACTCAGTACTTCTATCTAGACCAACTCACATACTGTCAGCTTTGAAAACAGAATCATACTTGATTAGTATTCCCAAATAAATAAAGGTAGATGCAGTCACAAACTTACAGTTCAAACTTACATACACTCATAGCTTTTCATATGCCAGCCAGCGGGTGCATATGGCCTTTGTGCTTCAGTCAAGGCACTTGATCACATTCTGTCAGTCTTTGTTAGCCTCTGAGCAAGCCTAAGCTCGCACAGCAAGTGCTTGAACAGGCACACCAATGAGGAAAGTGATTGGTGAGAAGTAAATGTTCCTAGTGGATCGACTCCATTTCGTGGTATCAGGTAGACTACAACAATGGCCAATATTGTGGTGCAGCTAGACAGCCACTAGTGAGGACAGTGCTACTGTTTCTGGGGTTGTGTGGCAGACACTGTCATCCATAGCCTGAACTGAACTGAACTCTCTATACTACCTAAAGCATTGAACCAGCTGTGCAGATCAGGAACACCAGTGTAAAATTCGAGACAGTGACACAGAGCAGAGGCTCTGTGCTGTGATTCTGGAGGGATGGTTGTGCTTCTGCCATGTCTTTTCATTTTCTACTGCTGGACTAAAAGGAAGCTGCAAGGAAAAACTTGGGCAGTATTTTAATTTAGAAACCATCTGTGCTACTTAGCTGACTAGATGATGTGAACCTTGTTAGTATGTCTCACAATAAATACTAATCAAGGCATCCTGAATATAATGAAAAACCTGTTTGGATCTCCTTTGCTTTTGTGAGAGGACAGCTCTGTAAACGTATTTTGATATGGGGAAGGACTTCAGTATTCCATAAGCAGGCTAGATTTCAAAACAGTTCAATGTCTGCATTTTTCTTAAGATTATTCAGCGTGTGAAGACCTACATATTAGCCATGTTCTCTGTCAGTAGGAGATAGGACAAAACAATTATTTCCAAGGAACCAAATGCTACTTTTCTATGGAATCAGTGTACTGATTCTCTTGCTTTAACAAAATAGTTTTACAAAATCTAAATTAACTTTCTTTTCATTAAACCCACACTGAGAAGTTGTGGTTCTCTTTCAAGTGATAGTATCTATGCATGATAAATAATAACTACTATGGGTACTTACTTATTATTAGTTTTAATAGAGATTTCTTTTTATCCTGCAGGTCATGTTACTGCTAGTGGGTTTTTTCCAGGCCCTTGGTCACACTTGGTCTTCATCTGAATATGATCTCTGACCTACATAGCTGCAACTGCTGCTCCTAGCTTTAAGAAACATTTTTCATGAGAAACCCTATGCTGTTTTTTTTTGTTTGTCTTTTTATTTTGTTTTGTTTTGTTTTACTCTAATGGATATACTTGTCCCTTTTGGTCAAGAGAATTTGTATCCAAATTATCTGTCTGCTTGCCTCACAAGCAAAAAAACTAAAAACATAATGTTATCTATTCTCTATTTTTATTGGCAAAATTGTAATGTTCCACTGTCCAAAATATTTGAGACTACATATTTAGAGTATCCCATTGTATCAGTCTTCAAATCTTCAGAAAACCTTCATTGAAGCATAAGTTCTTTTTTTTTAAGGTAATCTCTATAACTCTGCATTCCTGATAAAAGCAAAACACAAGCATATAGATCCATTACCTGGAGGATGTTCACAGTATTCAGGGATCAACTGTCTTTGGAGGGGCTCTTATTTCCTTGATACTCCCTTGAGCATCACATCTACTGTCTAAAGATGTAGCCTACATTTATTTCTGTAGAAACAAATTGCAATTTGTTTGCAATTCTCAAAACACAGACCTATAGAGAGTGTGGTATTTGACCTTTCCAAAACCCTAGCCTAATCTCGAAACTGTGCCAAACTCTGCTATTGAGAGGCAAATTATCTTGAAGAATGTCTCAAGTTCTTTGTTTGAAACAGACTTCTCAAGTGCAATTCATACGAGTTTGTTTGGCTTCCACTCCAACAGTATACTGCACTGCCAAAAATTTCTAGGCCACATCAGGATGGTTAGTAGTGCTTCAGTTGACGGAAAGGAGAAAGGCTTCTCACTGGCCATACTTCATGCCTTTAGGCCACACTATGTCATGCCAGCTTCTATGCAAGCCAGTAAATCTTTAAGAGCAGGCACCTCTCCAATCACTTTTGCCTCTTGGCGCCTCAGCACTCCAATTGGTGCCAATTCAACTGTTTTAAGATACCCTAGGGAGCTATGGAATACTGTTTTGTTCCCAGTAATTTCCCTTAACATTTCCAGCTTGACTTTTTTCCTCCAAGGACATACGGTCTTACTTTTCTTAAATGTGAGTGAATACTGAAAAACAGATTCTGGATGCTGTGTTTCATAGTTCTATTATTCAATTTCTGAAAATAGTTATTTCCGCTGTTAAAGCCTGCTATGATAAATAGCTGAATTTTGGTACAGTCAACTGATTCCAGTTGAACTTAAGGGAATCAAATTTCACAGCAACTATTTCTTTTAATTAGTTATGAAATAAGGCCTTAATATTATCACTGGATATGAGATCCAGATATTTTTATTCTGAATTCAAGATGAGTGATCATAGAATCCTTCATACTGGAGAAAACCTTCTCTTTCAGGTACTAAACGAGAGTTAAGAGGACTGTCTATTCTCTCAACACCAAAATGTTGCTTTATTTCTCCTGTTTCCTCAGTAATCAGTGTGCAGAAACCTCCTTGAGAACACTTGGCATACATTATATCTTTACTGTTTGTATCAGAAAACTTATCTAGTCCTGAAAACCAAAGGCAACACATGGTTTTGTAACTCCACTTCCTTGTTGTACTCTTTTCCTGCCTTTAGTGTCTTAATGAGAAACTCGCACTGCTTTTTTCAGTGCATGTGCTTGTGGAATCTAATTATTGTAAAAAAAAACACTTCATTCCTCTCTTCCTCTCCCCTCCTCTTTCCCCATAGTTCAGAATGGTAAGTATAGATGTCTTTGTCTCAGTTTGGAGAATTGATTTGCATACCTCCATGGCTTGGAAAATGATGGACTGCAAGCAAATTTTATGTAGTAATATCCTGGAATTTGAGAACTGCTAAACATGTCTCTTTTGGCTTTCTACTTGTATTGGGACAACATATGTTGATAATTGTTGTCTATGTCACCATTTAGGTGTAACCATTTAGGGTTACCATTTAGAGTAACAAGGGATGAAGCACAGAGTTCCTCCAGCTATTTTTGTTATATATATATATATATATATATATGTATATATATAAATAGAATAAATATTTTTGACTTTTTATCCAGGTAATTGACTTTTAAATCTAGATAATTTGGGGTTTTTTAATTAGGTGCACAGCCTTTTGCATTTGTCTTGCTCAATCATTTCATTTCTTTGGTCCTGGATAAGCTCCAAGAGCTAGAATTGACCAGCTCTTCACTAGTAAGGAGAAATCTTTGCTGTTCTTGTGATTGTGCTGTGCTGCTCGTAGTAAAATGGCAGCCCTCTTTTTAGAAGTTTATCCATAAATCACTACACATGACAGAGTTTTGAGTATTTTTGTTTGTATTTTATTTTTTTAACGAAGTCTTGAATTAATACAGTTGCCTTACAATAGTTTTGCTTTTTGTGGGAACACATATATTTTTTTTTGTTTTGCTTTCTATACACTTATTTATCTAATTTTTATATTTGTATTCATATATTTCTCTATAGTGCATACAGTTCAGCTTGGGATTCGTTGTTTTTTAAAAAAATGAATATTTACTTAGCTAAGACTCTATTGTGTGTATGCTTATGAAAATCATTCTCTTTATTTCTTAGGTTTGATCATAAGTAGTGTTTTGTTTGTTTGTTTGTTTGTTTTACTATAGATGGGACTTTTGGAAGACATTAGTAAGGAGCCAATCTCCCTTTTGTGGTTTCTTACCCATTCCCTCTTGTAGCCATATATTCCAGAGTGTTCATCAACAGAAGTTGCTTTTGCAAAGTGTCCCTTTAAACCTTTCGCTTTTAAAGCTTTACTTTACAAAAAGTTCACAGACTGATCCACAAGACGGTATAGAGGCAGTTTTCCTCATACAGTATACACCACTGATACAGTAAACTGTTCACAAAAAAAGCAGATAGTTAAACCATCTGTTAAATGTTATGAATGTGCGTTACTTGGTTGCTGGTTAGCAACTATAATCTTCCTCACAGTAACTGACTTCAGATGTTTGCAATAATTATACATTACAGCATATGTCTATAGGTCTTGTATTCATTGATCCTCATAAAATATCTGAGGTGGATAATGATGTTTATGATAATTTTAGCTAAAATAAAGATGAGAATTTTTTTGAAATTGTTGAATTTCTGAATTTCATATTAGGAGCAATAATTCTTGAATACCTGTTTTTGATGCTAGACTTAGATGGAGTAGCATAGTTACGTTGTTAGATGTTTTTTAAAAATTAAAATAAATACTATTTAATAACTGCTTTCATTTTTTGAGAATACTATTGTACAGAGTTTTAAAATGCTTGTTCTAACTTTCTCTTTTCGTTTTGTAGCCCTATATTTTTACAGACCCACCTAATATAAGAGTCACTCATGGAAGGATTTTCTCAGAAGTTGTCTGTTTTTTCCCTCATGTGACTCATACCATGCGACTCTATAAAATCCAGGGTAAGAACTGTGAAACTGTGCCTGGATTCTCATTGTCTACTTTTCATCACTACAATCTGGGACACTTCTTGTACTGGTCATATTAGTGATATAATAGTGGTAAATGTTAACATTTTAACTTGCTAGTAATGCTGAAGGTGGTATTCATATTTTTTAAAAGGTGTGGAAAAAAATAGTTTGACATGCTTTTCATTCAGGACTTCAAGGGTAGTGAAATCACAAACATTTTATGTATCATTTTACATAGCATTTTACATAGCAAAGGAGCAGTACAAAACCTGAAGCTGCAGGAAAACACTTTAGTGTTCCTTATTTAAAGTTTCAGAGTTTTAACAATTGACAATTGTTAACAATTGACAGCGTAAAGGTTGTCTTAAGAAAGCTATTGCAACATGCTGTCGAAATGAATGTCAAGAATGTGATGTGTGTGTGTGTGTGTGTACTCACACTTCTACATACAAGTTTATGACAATATATGAAAACATAACATTAAATACTTGGAAATCTTTGCAGCATTTACATTTTTAGATGTTAAAAAAACCTATCCTGACAATGAGTGTATTTTAAAAAATAGAACACTGGCTCAGCAACAGAAATAAAGATAATATAAAAATTTACTGCATGAGCAAATCATGTTTTTTTTCCTCACTGTTTTCAGTGCTTATAGAAAATTCCTGTGATACCAGAAGATAGCTTACATTAAAATTAACAAACTTATGTGTGTAGTTGTATGAGATCTCTGTATCAAAAAAATTGACAATCATAATAACATCTGAGAGTTTTAGTTGGTATTGTAGGTTCCCATTGTGATAGTTTCTTTGCAAAAAAAAGAAACACATCTAAAAGGAAATTCTGCGCTCAGGAGATAAATGTTAAGTAAGAAAGAAGCAATTTAGTAGCTATTGAAGTTTAAGCTCAACAACTTCAAGTGGATGCAAAGAATTAAAAAAAGTAAAGCATGAATTTTCACAATTTACAGATTTTGCTTATATTTGAGTAAAAATAGCTTGTAGAAATATTGTAGTAAAAATATGTTAATATATTGATTTATAATGCATAGTATACTTATTTTACATAATATGTAATTAATACATATTAAAAATTTAACATTAATGAATAGTAATGTTAGTATTCATGGATTGCATTAAGTTTGGGAATGTGATTTTTTTAGGATTTTTTTTATTAATAACATTCTGATTGGGTATAACAGTTCTTATGATCGTGTCATGAGTATGAGTATTTCCATATAAGGAAATATGGACTTGGTAACAAACCTAGAAAACAACAATAACAACAAAAAACAACAGCAAAATCTCCACCTTTTTTGGCTTGAGAAAAGACAAACAAAAGGTTTTCTGTGTGTGCTTAGGTATCTCAGATGATTATGCAAAGATTTTCTGTCTGTGTGGGTATGATTGCAGTGTTCAGGAGCCCAAATTGTCATGAGTATGTCTTTTGGCTGTTATTTGCCAAGATACATTGAGCTGTTGTAAATATTAAGTCTTTAATATCTAACCCTTTAAAAACTGTCTTTACTTGTTAAAAGACTAAGACAGTTGTTAAGCCCCTCTCAATCACTCAACTTCTATCATCCTGTTTTTGCAGCTTTTGGACAAGCACAATATAATTTCAGTACTACAAAGAGAAATTTAATTTCTTCATACTGTTTTGTATTTTTTTTTTGACAACTGTTAGTCCCATTAGACTGCATTTATTTCCTAGTCATGCTTGTATTGGTGTGTAGATTCTTTCTTTTTCAGCTATAACAGCTCGCCAATTTGCTGCTTACTAAGAAGAGTTGCTGGGTCGTAACTTACCTGTTGCCTATGAAAAGCAAAAGCTATATCATAAGGGGAGTAGGGAATGCCAAGAGGCAGTTCCAGGGTATTAGCTAATGCTGATGATAGCACTTAGAAGTGTTATAGTATTTTCTGCTGATTTATAAGAACACACATTGCTTCTTGTTATGAATATTTTGAATTATTATAATACAGTTGCTGACCTATTTAAGTGAAGGTTTCAGAACGATAGTCCGGTGAGTCCTGAATTAGAAGCATTGCTATATCGTGTAGTATAATATAGCATTCCTACATTATGCTTTTTAAAAATTGAGAGATTTTTAAATGTTTCATTTTTAGGTTTGGAAGGACAGTCTCTTGAAGTTTCCAATATTGTGGATATTAGAGGAGAATATAATCGTGAGCTTGCAATGAGAATTTCATCTGACATAAATAGTCAAAATAGATTCTATACTGATCTTAATGGATATCAGGTAATTACTAATTATCAATTATAATTAGGGTCTTAGTTTATAAAGAGTCTTAGTTTTCAGCCACCTTAATACTTCTAATTGTAAAGAATTTGTGTGCTTTTTTCTTGATATTCTAAGGAATTTACAAAGTATTTTAAAGATAAGTATTGCAATACCACATCTATCACAAGCTATCATGCAATTGCTTGTATAACTGTATTTTTCCCCTCTGTCTTTTCTGTTTGGTTTGAGTAGTCAAACTCTAATCGTGTGTGTAATGCTGAAAAACTAGACTTAGAAGACATCTGCTTGATGCTCTGATATAAATAAGGAAGTAAATGTTATTTTTAGAGTGTAAGTTAATCTTATTTGAAATGCATGGGATGAAATATTTACGACTATTTTTCATAACTTTGAATTTGCAGCATAGACAAAAGTAAGAATAGGTTTTTTTCATATGTTACTACAAATAATATTGCAACGTACATTTAAAACAATAGCTGTTAGGTAAAAAATTATATTTTTGCCAATTTACTCTGAATAATTTTTCTTAAACTTTATTTCTGAAAGGAAATATAAATAATTTGAATACTATTATTCATTTGTCATGTATTGTTCAAGAATTCCTCCAGCATGTTCATTTAAAGTTCCCATTAGGAATCAAGGAATTCCTTTTCTACTACCTTAAATATATTCACAGTTTGCTCTCTGGAGTAGAAAAAGAAATTCTCTCATTGTACAACTGCAATAATTCTATTTTTTGCAGATTCCCTTGATGAATCTTTCATTTTTTAAAAAAAAATTCTTTGATCTAGGACAACATTGAAATTACCATTTCCAATGTGGTAGTTTTAGCCACAAATCTCCAAAAAGCTAAATAGTACAGCTGAGTGAACTTTGGTGCCAGTTGTCAATCACTGCTTCTAAAGCATATGGGATAAATGCCTGAAAAGGTCTTTGAAATTTAAATGCATGAAAAGAATGTGTTTTATTGAAGTTCATGTTCATAATGTAGATTCAACCCAGACTGACAATGAGCAAGTTGCCCCTTCAAGCAAATATCTATCCAATGACTACAATGGCTTATATTCAAGATGTTGGCATTCGTTTGACACTACATTCAGCTCAGTCTCTAGGTGTTACAAGCTTGAAAAACGGTAAGTTTAAGATGATAGATACTGTAAAGTACTCTCCTTTATGATGATCTTAAATATTTAATTCATTCACAGCTTACAATAACAAAAAAAAAAATCTACCTCTGGCAAGTTTTAGAACAGGGAGGAGCATGTGTGTGTTCGTAAGCAGATCCCTTAATCTTTGTTGACAGATTTGTCTCAAATCGGCAGATTAGTTGGAAAGAGGTTCTGAAGAAGAAAAAATGAACGAAAAATTGTCATAGCCAAGTAGTATTCACGGAAGAATTCTGGTAGAACTCAAAGATGAAACAGTGAAACTGAATGATTCATGATCTTATGTACTGCTTTGGTAGGTGAAAGCTGAGTATAGATAATGATGATATTAATTGTGTCTGTGTTTTATAATTTATTTATTTCTAATTTGCTTGATTATTAAGGTGGAGGGGAGTGGACTTAGAAACCACAAAGTGCATAGCCTTATATTGCTATCAAGCAAACTAAGAGCAGAATTAACTAGAGGATGAATATTACCCTGGATAAGAGATTGAAGTAGAACCATGTCTCCTAAGGTCAGTGGAGTTCTTTGAAAGAGCTGATGAATATGTTTACAAGAAAAAATCTAGCTGAGATGAAGAATGTCAAAAAGACATTCAGCCCAGTGTCTTGTAGCAGAGAAGTATTATTCCTCAGACTCACACCCTCAGAAAGTGAACCAGAGGTCAATTTTTCACTGCCTATTCTACTGCCAGATCAAGGAGACTTCAAATGACACTGGCAAGTGGCAGACAAATCAGGTGTGTAATGTGTAATTTAAGATGTGTTAGATGCTGTGAATTTAAAATTACATGGATTTGAAAAGCAGCTTGACTAGATGCTTAGAATTAAAAAAAAAAAAAAATCTGCCAAATTATGCCAAAACCCTGTTTATTTTCAGAAAATGTTCTTGTTAATGTCTGCTGTGGCGAAAGATGAATACAGTCATGGACTGATAATAGTATTACTACCAAACCTGATTCATTTTAGGGCAAAGAGTCTATATATAGTTTGTTTATTCTTGGAATTAAAAGAAGGCAGTTTGAAAATTGCCCCTGAATAGTAGAAGGCTAAATCTTTATTCAAAACTTTAAATTCTCTGTAGTAATCCTGGAAGGCAACTTCATACTTGTTTCCCTGGGAAATTCAGATTTTCACATGAAAAGCCCATCTGTTGTCCTGTGAATCGTGACCATTCTAGTTCTGGGATCTATTCTGTGACTCTATCATGATACTGAGGCTCCTCATAAAGACCTTGGCCTTTATCAATGGGGAAATTTTGGTGATTTGACTGCTTGTGGATCGTTGAAGAGAGACTTACCAGATAAAAGCTCTGAATGCTCTACGACTTAGTTTGAGCTGCATTCATTGCCTTAAGCTCAGAATAGTGGAAGAATGCATCCCATCATAATTCAGAAGAGCACATGATAGCAGTTTTAGGCTTCTCTTTTTGACTAGAGTCTGCCTGACAACTTTTCAGAAGTTGGTAGAGCTCTTGAGACATTTTAATTTGTATCCAATCACTCAAGTAAGAATAAGCTTCACCAGTCTTCAACACATCATTGACCCCAGGTGTGATACTACACGTGCAGTACATGCAAATGTTTCTCTCTCTGCTTATGAGACTGCTACCTGACAACCTCGATAAAACCAGATTTTCAGTTACTGTTGTATTCAAACTTGTATCATTGTGCCAGCCAGCTAAGAAAACTGTAGCTACTTTTGGAGAGCTTGCATTATCAAACTGAGAGACTGTACTACTGTTTTACAAGTCTTGCATGTTATATACATAAAAAGCCTTACATATTATTTATAAAAAGCAAAACAAACAAACAAAACAACAAAAAAGAGGATTTTTATGTTCACGTGAGCCAAAGCCTAACATAACTTATTGGTATTCCAGTACAAGAAAATACCGTTTTTATCCCAATACAGGAAATTAGACCTAAATGCTCAAGTAATTTAAAATGACATTATAGTTAGGAATTACTTGTTTATACATCCAGCACTAAATTCTATCCTATATAAACCTGTCTTTTGAGTGGATCAGTTTTAAGCCGTTACAAGGATTTCAGTTAGTATAACCAAATTCTAAAAATTCCGTTATTTATGAGGCAAGGGAAATCATGAACGAGTTTACTTCCATGATGTATTAGCACTTTTCTTCACCTATAGACATGCCTTGGAAAGCTGTTCTGTGTTTGGTTGGATTATTCTGCCTGTGTACTGGAAGAAATTTACCTCTGTGATATCTATATCCTTTTTGTTATAGAGCAGCAATGATCTTTCTGCGTATCCTCTAGAAGTTTGTTCTTTTAGACTGACGTGATATATTTTGTCAAGGAGTGCAGTATCTATAGTTCTTTTGACTCTTTGACAAAGAGCTGTAAGCAGCAGCAAAGGGATTGTAAAATACCTGCATTGCTGCATCCTACTACACTACACATCCAACTACACTGAGTCTTGAAGTGGTTATTTGTTACATCATCCCATTCCTTAGTTCAGTCAATATATGTATGCTGCAATGTGTGTTTCAGGAAAGAGCTCTCTGTCCATTATACTAGAGATGAAAATGCATCCTAGCAAAGCACTTTAAAGTTCCTTTAGTCTGATCTTGTGAATGAACTTGGTGTGACCTAACACATTTTTAGATGCTAGTTAACTTTAGGTAACTTTAGATGCTAGTTAACTTTAATTAGGGTGCAGAGGCTCGGTTATCTTGTAATTGTATCTATGTTTGTTCTTTAACAATTCTAGTCTCTGCATCACAGAATGGCATAGCATATGTCCTCAGAGACAGACAGATTTCTCTTTCTGTCTTTGAGTCAGGAAAGTATGGCTGATGATGCTTGAAATAAATGTAATAAATATTGCATATAAAATAAAGAGATAAATTAATAAATTAGATAAATATTGTGGAGAAACTGGCTTTCTCCAGTCAGGGGGATTGGAGGTGTTTTCCACTACCTCAGTTATATGAAATAGTGTATATATGCTGTTATGTTGCATGAGGCTGAAGAGGTGATTGGCAACATCAAATATTTACTCTATATAAATATCCTCCTTAAGAGGATATAGAGTATCCTCCTTACCACCAAACTCCTTAATAAAGAAACAAAATGAACCTGAAAGTTCTGAAGCTGCTGAAAACTATACTCTTCTCAACCCTTCTTGTGAAAATCATTCAGTATTTCATAAGGATCCTGACAGAAAAGTCAAAAGTTATAGCTTAGGCAGCTGCCTTTGATAGCAGATTGATCTGTTTTTCAAGCCACAATCCACTATGTGAGGCTTATCAGAAGAGATAATTATTTTTTATCTGTTATTCTTGATTTGAGACATGTTCTCTTTATCAGTAGTTGCTTGCCTTCCAAGCTGTCAGATGATCTCAGCAGTATGGAGTAGGATTTCTCAGTGTCTATTATCAATATTTGCAAGATCAGCTTCAAGAACTGTAAAATACATGTGCTACAACTTTTCATTCTTTCCTACTCTCTGCCAGTTTGTGGGATTTCATGTATAATAGCTTTTTTAATGCAAGATGCTGGTCACAAAATCTCAGAATCCCAGAATGGTTGAGGTTGGAAGGGATGATCTAGAGATCATCCAGTCCAACCCTCCTGCTCCAACAGGGACACCCAGAGCACGGGGCACAGGGCGGCATCCAGGCGGGTCTGGAAGATCTCCAGAGAAGGAGACTCCACAG
>JAUBNY010000341.1:339601-356269 GCA_032275445.1 Crypturellus soui
GGAGCCCAGAGCTGCCCCCAATACTCCAGGTGCGGCCTCACCAGAGCTGAGCAGAGGGGCAGGATCCCCTCCCTTGATCTGCTGGCAACGCTCCTCCTCATGCAGCCAGGATCCCATGGGCCTTCTTGGCCACGAGGGCACACTGCTGTCTCACCATTAATCAGGACTCCCAAATACCTCTCTGCAGAGCTGCTTTCCAGCAGGTCAACCCTTCATTTGTCCTGAGTTTATTCCCCCCGCCAGGTGCAGGGGGGAATACTTTACTGAACCTCACAAGGTTCCTTGCTGCCCAACTCTCCATCCTGTCCAGGTCTCTTTGAATGGCAGCACATCCCTAGGGAGTGTCGGCCACTCCTCCCAGTTTGGTATTGTCCGCAAACTTGTTGAGGGTGCGCTCTGTGCAAGTCATTGATGAACAAGTTGAACAGCCCTGGGCCCAGTACTGACCCCTGTGGAGCACCACTGGCCCCAGGTTTCCAACTATACTCATTCTCTACTTTAGAAGTTTCTTCTAAAAGGTTCCTTCCAATCTTAAGAATCTATGATTTTTTCTACAGGCACTGGAGGAACCTATGCATGCACCTGCTGTGCATGCTACCTATGCACAGGAGGTTTCTGCAGAGCAGTCCAGAAAGGCAGTGCTACAATTTATTCTAAACTAATAACTTCTTATTCAATATTTGTCTTGTGCAGAGTTCTCACACAAATGAAGGTATCAACAAAAAAAAAGTGATTGTTAACATTTATTATTCATACTGTCTACTATCTTTTCTATCTGATGCCATCTTAAAAAAAATCACATGGAGAAAGAATGTGCTTTAGAGGTGCACTCTTTCATACAGCGTAAGATAAATACAGATGCACTGCAGAAGGGCTCTGCATACAGATGCAGCTGTTCTGGCTACTTCTCCACTTCAGTGCTTGATGCACCAAGTCTCCCAGCTATAAAATTTTGTTCATGCAAAATTTCAATTTACAGAACCTAAATTTGATAAAGGATTAAATGAAAGGGTGATGGCTATGTGAAAATTTTGGAAAGATATAAGCAACCAAAACCAGAAGGTTTTAACTGTTTTTATAATCTGACCGATCAGTGGCAATCAACTTTTACTCTTTCATCTGTAAAACAGGAAGCGGGATCCTTTGCAATTATTATTTTAGGGAAAGACATTGTCTTATGTTTAATAAAACTTTGCATATTCCTATTACCCATGAAATCCTTACATTGTTTTTTCAGGTCAGTTAGAAGTAATCATGGATCGACGACTTATGCAGGATGACAATCGTGGCCTTGGACAAGGTGTCCAAGATAACAAGATTACAGCTAATATCTTCCGACTTATGCTGGAAAGAAGACATGGAACAGATGTGGTAAGAATGACTGCCTGGGATTTTTGAATAACTAATTATATGATAAAAAAAGATGTGCTTTACAGCAGCAGTCAACTAAGTGAAGATTTTTTTCCATGAGCTAGAACTGAGGAAATTTGGCTTCCTAAGCAATTCTGTCAGATTTCTTGCATTGTCTCATCATAATAACTGACTTTTCCCTAGTAACATACGTAACTTAAACTCACATTGTATCACACTATTTAAATACTATTTTGGAATTCTCTTTTTCAGTCATTGTGAGGTTTTGTTTGTTTGCTTTGGAAACTTTTAGAAAATGCTGGTCAGTGAGAAATCTTCTTGTCAAAGTTGATTGAAACTGGTCAAAGATGGAAAAAATGTTTAAGATGAATAGAGTGAGCATGAAAACTACATGATCCTGTTCCTTTAGGCTTTATTTTCTGAGGAAATGAGGTTTTGCTGGAAGTACTTAGATAACAGACTTACAAACATTCTCATTTCATTATCAGTCAGGGAAGAATTAGATTATTTTGATTATTTTATTGTAAAGAGATTTTTGCACAACTTACTTTGATTTTTCATTTTATACTTTAATCTTTTGAATAATTCTTCCATCGTCCTTTCATTTTCTGCATGTTTTGCTCTTTCATTTTCTCCTATCATTATTGAGAAGGACCAGGACATTTTCATACTGAGGAAGTAAAATCATGATGACAGATTTTAAAGTCATTGCACAGCTAAAGATAAGAGGTTGTATACTGAACAACAAATAAATATGCAGATAAATTGGAATTAATTCTGATTTGTAATGCGTATCATTAACCCCTGGTGAAAGGATGCTAATATCGAGCTTAAAGCTAATTTCCACTATTTAATGATTGACAGCTTTTTTTTTTTAAGCGATTGTACATGTTGTACATAATGATTTTCTAGTTTCTCATCTTGCACAGCATCAACAGAATATTAACTATAGTTGTCAGCATGGTATAGAAATGTCTGAACTAACTTGAAACAAGTTGAATCCTGGAGTTGAATCCTGAAAGCAGTCTAACTAAACAGCTGTGACCATTGCACAGATTAATCTACCTTGGCAAGAAGGGACCTGTAGAGAGATCTAAGCTGTCCTGACAAACTCCTTTTAGTACTAGTATGTGGTGCTATTAAATCAGAACTATTTGATGTGGAAGACATCTATGTTTGCATTAGAAAACAATTTGGAACAACAATAGCAGATCAAACCATACAGCAACATGCTGGTTGGCCGTACTGTATGTGGTGTGGATATTTCCCATAGAGTCATAAAATAATTTAGGCTAGAAAGGACTCTTAAGTGCTCTGTCTCCTAGCTGAATCCCTGTTTTTGTGTAACGATAAACTTTCCAAAGGATCGGTTGTTGATTAATACCCTAATGGAAAGCTTAGAACATATCTCTTGCATGCCTCTTGCGTACCTTTCTTCCAAAAGAAAACTAGTCCATACAAACTTGAAACTGCTCTGAAAACTAAAACAGTGTTTGCTAAGTGGGGATTACAAAGTTTCTTTTCAGGAAATTAAAAAAATAATGTGGCAAGTAATTTGAGGCTACATCTATTAGAATAGAGGCAAATAAAGCACCTGCTTTGGGGCTTATTTGCTTAATAAAAAGCTTTTTGTTTTTGTTTTTTATTTCTCTGTCTTGTTGACATACTCTGCGCAGGTTGCTGACGTATTCAAAGACAAGAGCATGACTAGTTACCTGTTAGAGTCGGAAGTGTTTGAGGTGTTTTGCGTGTCTGTGGTACCCAAAAGTAGTGGAGTAGGTGCAGTTAGTGCAGTTGAAGCGGAACTGTTGGCATAACTGCTTTGATCTTGTAGCATAGCTTCCTCATCATTCAGAAGCAAAGCACTTTAAGGGTTGAGAAAAGATGCATTATCTTTCTTGTGCCACTTTGGAAGTTCAGTTTTCTCAGACTGATCCAGCACACTGTTTTTCAAAATAGATCTGTCAGGATATCAGTAGCATTCCCTGATCCATGTATTTTTTTGTGTTGTGTTAGAATAAGGAAAGGTAATACTCAGCTTTTTTCTCTGTTAAATGTAGAAATATATGTTTTTGTAATAGTTTAATAACAGCCTTGTCAGAAGAATTGTGAAGAAATTATGCACTTCAAATCTGTAACGACCTGCAAAGTGTAAGTCACACACTGACCTTAATTTTGTTGGAAAGATCTATTTGTTATTGACTTTAGGAGCCATAGAAATTGCAGGAGAGACTTTTAATTGCCTTGACTTCATCTTTGCCAGCACAGCTTTTTTCTACCATGCACTACAGATTATTTTATTCTCTGTCTCCTGAAAAACTTTTCTAGGGGACAGGATTTTTCTGCTCTTTGCGAAAATCCCCTGTAAAAAATGAGACCGTGAAGTCTAGGTTGTTCAATTCTTTAAGAATGAATTAAAATAAATGTGTATCACTTTGGAGTAATTCCTGAGTTTTTGTTTATTGGTTGGTTTTGCCAATATCAATCAAAAATTTATCTTCATTTAAATCTCTACAGTACCTTTTTTCTTTTCCAATCCTGCTCTGCCTTGAACAGAGCATTTAAATGGCAGAGAGAAGCAACATGCTTGTGTTCAGACATATGATTGAGCTATCCAGGAGGAAGTCAAAGTTTGTAATGATGACTAACATATTCAGGTAGTCTATATTTTTCTAAGTCATTAATCTTCATGTTTCCTGTTTGTTGGCTTTTGAATTATAGCTGTATCTGGCCAGTAATAACCCTTCATGTTCATTTCACTTCTGTGCCTATGGCTTCAGGTAAATTTGCTTTGCAGATTTCTCTTCCTGTAAACTGAATACTACCAAAGGTGAATTCAGTGAGTATTAAATATTATTCCTTAATATGTGTATATTGAGCTGCATACATAGTGTAAGAGCTAAGCAAATCTCATTTCATGTTAGATTTTACTTATCCAATTCATTGTTTTATGTACCCTTCAGACATCTGTTGATATACTTTGATACAATTTCTGTCTACATCTTTTTCTCCTACTACTGGATGTAAATAATTCCTGTTATATGTTCATCTCTGTCCTTGTAAGCATTGATGGTCTCTGCATATCTTTTTGCTTTCTCTCCTAATATCTCCCTCAGAATGATGAGCAAGAACTTTATGTGTTTCCTATATATATCAAAGGGATTCTTGTTCAACTCAAAATGAAACTGACTACACTGTACTGTACATCTGTACTTACTTGTCAAAACAGTGAGCACTCGTTTATTTTTGAAAATATAGAATCTTTATATTTATGCTAAGCCTTATTAAAGATGAGCACTTGCATATTTTTTTTACTTTCTACTTTCAGTGTTTTGTGTTAGTGTTGCAGGAATAGTAATCCAGGAGTATGAATAATATAGGATTTCTTCAAAGTGGTAATATCTTTTCTTCATCAATGACATAGCTGGAGAAGAGGATGCAATTCAGTGCACCCTCTTTCTTCTTCAGGTTTATATTTCAAATTTGCTGTGACTTGCACAACTCATTTAACAGAATCTATAGCCCAGTCCTAAGCAAAGGGCCCGTATTCACTGGCTCAAATGGATTCTGTGCTTTGGGAGGAGTTTGAGAGAAGAGGTGATAGAGGCAATTACTAAAATTGCAAATATGTGGCAATTGGCTTATAAAAATCTTTTTTTTTTTTTTCCAACCATATAAGACTGTTTTTTATTCTTACTAAAGATCAATAACCCATTTCTCCAAAATAATATGCTTGATGATATAGCCATTTCTGTCTGATGGCTTAACTGCATTTGCCACCTGTGGTACATGTTTTTATAATACATACTTATATTCCAGGTAGTGGTTATCTATGCTTTCTAAGATATAAAAACAATTAACTACTAATTAACTTGATGTTGTAAAGAAGCAGAAACTCGTCATTTACTTAACTACCTCTAGTTAGGAGCATTTTTAAGCCCATGGGTGACAGCTTCTAATATTATAATGGTCATCAGTGTTTTTCTCTGACACTGATAAAATTGTGCTGCAGAAGGGTGCTCATTAAAAACATATTTGTTTCCCCCGTCTAATCATCCAATCATGGGATATTGGTCAAAGCTGTAAGGAGCAAATATTTAGTAATAAGGCAGCAGCCAGTCATTATAGATGACTAATATAGATGACTATAGATGACAATATAGATGACTAAGTAAAGAACCTTACTCTCATTTCTGGACTTATATCTCAGGGGCTTCTTTTGTATGCATGTGTCTACAGTGAATTACTTCGCATTTTCTTTGGTAGTTTTTATTGGTTTTTGTGTTTTTTGTACTTGTCTGCTGCTCTGTTTATACAGAGGTGTCAGGACAAGAACTCCTCTCTGTCCATGTGACTGGCCAAGTGCATGACATTATGGGTGTGCTTATGTGTCCCTCTTGAGAATATATGCTCTGCCTTGCTCTGTGTGGATACAGAATCACAGCAGCCTCCCCTCTATAAAAGTGGGATGGGAGGAGTCTCCTGATCTTGGAGACCACAGAATTCAGCCTTAACATGCTGTGAAGGAAAACCCTGTGCCCAAAGTCCACTGGATCTGACTACCTCTCACAGTTAAAGTTGCTTCACTTGCAGCATCAGTGCCAACCAAGAATCTACCCACAGTACAGAAACTCCAAGGTGATTGTAAAGCTACCCTGAACTAACCCAAAACCTTGTGGATATTTTAAAACACAAAGGTTTTTTATTTCCTATTAAATGAGCCCTTAGGGACCCTTTTCACTTAGTATGGTAGAAATATGTCTCTTGTGTAATGCCTGCAAATGAATTGATAGAAAATAGCCCATTCCCAGGGGAGTTTTTTTTTGTCTGCTTTTCTGAATCTTCCTTTGTTGGTCTCTTTAACAGCTATCAAAAAAGCTAGGCAATCCAGATCAGGATTTTGAATAAAGAACTGGAAACATATTGCTGAAACAATTTATGCTTTGATATGCAAAACTGTAAAATAAGTGATGAACATTTCAATGTTGACAAAATATATACACAAACTGTTCCGGCAGATCTGAAGATATTTTTTTTTCCCCCAGGATATTTGCCCGAGGATTTCAGGAAAGACTTTGATTCTCTCCTATAACAGAGAATTACTTGGCAGCAGTATTCTTGTTTTTATAGTTTTATGATTTCAGGATAGTTGTGTGTTCAGCAGTCACATTTGTGGCTGGACTTGCATTTCTAGCTGAAGTTTTTCCAGGCTTCTGTGAAAGAGATTACCATAGAGGACTTGCTCTCTTAAAAAGGGTTCTTCAGGCTTTCATAAGGAAGATAATTCTGCTGAGTATTGTGCAGCTTCAGAATCTTACGAGTTCTGAATCCTACTGCTCAGAGAAGGTCTGGCCATCACCTTATTTCACTTATATTCAATCTTAGTGTCCCCCTATAATCACTAGCCAATATAAAACTGCTTGAAGAGGTGGGATAGGGTTTTACCCTTCAATCTCCAAAATTCCACATTCTTCATAAACAGGAACATTAATAGTAGTTGCAGCTTTTTCTCCTTAGGTGAATAATTCTCTCAAGACAGCAAAGCTGACTTAACCTGTTGTCAAGATTGAAGGACCTTGTGGACTTTGTGAATTTCATTGCTTCTGAAGGATAAAAGGATAGAATTAAATGTTTTTAACCAGTAAGACACCTTCTTCCACTCTGCCTCATTATCTAACTGGTATTTGTTTTACTACGGCTATAAACTACCCCATCTAATAAATGTTTGCAGTCTGGCATGTAAGGATTGCAGCTGAGTTGAAAGTTTACTGCTTGGTAATGCAGTATGCAAGAATGCTTTACAATTTACTTACTTACTATCTATTTACAGACTTATCTTTCCTGAAGTGGGCAGTGCTCCAAATGTTAAAGAATTTAAGACTTTTGCTTTCAGGGAAGAGCATGTGTAGTGTAAAGTATTGTTACATATCACATGTACTGTAGGACAACATATTAAAATAGATGTTGTCAACCACTATGTTTCTCAACTTACAAGCAGACCAGCACAATATCACCCAGCCAGGCATTCTCCCATATAAGTACCATCTCCTTGAATATGCAAACACACTGTCAACCTTTAACTCTTAGGAGGAGATCTGTGTTTGTTTGTTTGTTTGTTTTATTTGTTTGTTTGTTTGTTTTTGAAAGCTTTGAAATTCTTGGCTAACAACCTCAGGTTCTAGATTATGAGTGGGAGAGATTTAGTAATGTTGCCATTCCAAGTTGTGAGACTAGAGAACCGCTGAGGAGTCATCTTACTCCCGTAATTAAGAGTTACTCCAGAAGTGCCCATCTTCTGAAAGTGCTGCCAATTGGTTTCAATCTATGATTGAAAAAGTTGAAAAACATATTTTTGAGTCTTTTATCGCACAGCATAAGGAGTGAGCAACTGTCTTCCTTCAGAACCAGCTCAGGCAATTTAGTACCAGAATCTCTTGATCTACATGCCTTGTTTTAGCAGGCCAAGAATTTTATCTTTTTCCAGATTGTTTGAATGTCCTGAGATCCAAAGTAATCATCCACATTTCAGCATGTTTGATCAGATAGTTTGAAAGCTGGTGGGCTTTTGGAGTTATAATTGAATTTCTTTTCTGACTAGGAATGTTTTGCTTCATAGAAGAAAACTGTCTAGAGGACTAAACTGTCGAGACTTGTGATTTGATGTTCACGTCTGCCCCAGTTTCCTATCCTTACTTATGTATTGGAAACTTTAGACCACTTGTACGTATTGAAAAGCTAATCGTTTCTCTATTAGCTCGATTAAAGTCCAATTATCAGCAATTTCAGCTTTACTTTCTTCTGTACAGTGTTCTCCATTTCTTTCTGTCATTCTGTCACTAAATGATTTCTGAAGAGTCTTAATTAGTGTGCTTCCTTTCAATTAAGGAGCCATGGTCCTCAATTAAATTCTTAGTAGAAAACCCTTTCAGTCTTTTTATAATATGTTCTATCCTCCTTTTATCAATAAAATAATTTTTACTTGTGCCATATTCCTCTAGAGTATTCTTCGAAGATGAAGCCATTTCTAGAACTTGTTCCAGTTTGTCCTCTGAGGTTATACTAGAGTGGCTTGTTTTTTATGTTGCTGCTGTTTGTTTCTTTTTGTTTGTTTTGTATTACTGTTGGTTTTTTTTCCCAGAATTAGCTTGCGTTTGATAATGAACAAAGCTTCAGTATGAAGACTTGTTTACATTTTGCATAGTCATTGAAGGAGGTTACATTTCAACACAAAGGATTCGTGATTGAATAACTAACTATATGAGTGTGCTACAAAGTAGTTTAAAAAAGAACCCTGTGCTCTGATTAGAGCTCATTAAGCTAACACTCAGCTGTATCACTGGCATCTGTCAGAGCCTTGCATGGTGTTTTTAAGGTTGCCAGTAGAGCTTCATTCATGCTTTTAGTGCTAAACACTCTCACCAAAGTTGAGGAAATAATTCTTCTTTGAGAGAGCAATATTTTAATTAGATGGAGGCCATGTCTTCTGTCTTAGCAACAGCAAGGTACTGCTGAAAGCCACCCACATAGTGAAACATATAGACTAATTGTTCTTCCAAATGTGTGGTCTATACATTCACAACCTCCCCTTCTATCTCTCGCTCTCATTCTTGCTTAAATTCTGGATTGCACGACTGTGAGGGGAGAGGCACTTTCCAATCCTTCTTATGTCTGTGGTGTATATAGGAGGAGAGTGGGATTTGAAACCTCTCTTATGACTTTTCAGTAATAGCATGTTTTTTGTAATATTTGCAAAAACTTCCTTTCTCATTTAGGGTTTTGTGGCAGCTTTTGACTTTATCAAATTGTGTGTTGCTATTACAATTGTAGATATTCTGCAGTTGTAGAATTACCTTCTCTAGGAGGAGATGATTGCATTTCCTGTGTCATTGGAGACATCTAGAAATTGACTCTGATTCCAGGCCTGAAAATACAAGCTTCAAGATAAAATCTCCACTTAAATCTTAATACTCCTTTTCAGAGTTTGAATTTTGGATAATGCTCAAGTAGTACACCTATCTGTAAAAAGGTTGAAGGTCTAAACAGCAGGAGCAAAGATTTGTCTGAGGGGAATTGAATCACTCTTGATTCTGTCATTTGCCAGTCTTTCAAGACTATGCTGTGTTGCTTAGCTAGTTCCTGAATCTAAGAATTTAGGAGCCATTTTTTATAGTTCCACTATGGTTTATCTGAGAATTTCATCCCTTCACCATTCAACCAAAAACTATTTCTTCCCACCATGCTTCTGCCTTGAGGTTACCAGCTTCTTTCCATATGCCATGGATATGGTTTCTCTATTGCAACATATATTATTGCATCTCTGTATAAAAAGTACATTTTTTTTTCAAATCCTTTGCTTAGAGAAGATCTTTGAATGACTAAGTCCTAGAAAAATGTCCTGACCTGCGGTATCTTCACCCCCAGATGAGAATGAGGACATTCTTGATATTTTTACTACTTTCATGTGAGCCAAAATACAAACTTGCCTGTATTTTTTTCCGTACTTCGGAGATTTTGCCTCTTAGAATGATGCTTGTGCTAGGTTTAGTATATTTTTCTCCATACGAACACAGTTAACTGAAAGATTTCACTTCTGTTCATCTCGGGTGATATTGGTGGTATCTTCTGAGGTTCGTGAAATTTTATGGGAATCTAAGGTTTTTTTTATTGTTTTTTTTGTTGTTTTTTGTTTTCTTCAAGTGCTGTATTTGCAGGCATAAGGCTGCACTGGGTAGAAGTGACTACCAAATGTTTGAGATGTCTTACATCCACAGTGCTAATTAACATGTAGATAAAACTTTAAAAGAATAAAAAAGAGTTATTTCTTTGAATGTTCACCTTCTTCCTTTTTTTGTCTTCTTGACACTCCTTAATTCTGAAAACTCTGGAGTCAAGGGACACACAGTGATACATATGGGGTCTGGACCTCTTATTTGCACATATTTATGGATCATGTTTGTTAAGGGATGACTAAAGAGGGAGAAGATTATTAACTCAGATTGTGTTTAGACAGAGTCTGTCATCTTAAAAAGCCTTGAGCTTATGTGTGCCCAGCATGGTAAAAGTGCATATGAAGAACAAATCCAAGACAATTATAGTTGCTGGGCAGTAGTTTTATTTTCTCCCACGGGAACCAAGTGCAAGGGCTTTTTTATTTTTGAAAAATCTTTCATTTTGAATCTTGTAATTGGATGAATAGATTATTTGACAGACTCATAATATAATTTGTAACAAATTCTAGGAGAGCATTTATAAGTTGGGGAAGCAATCAGCTTATTTTACAGAAGAAAAAAAAGATTAAAAAATGAAGATAAAATCTGTGACAGCTTTAAAGCACTTATGGCAAGAGTGTAAATGCTCACTCTTGCTTTTAGGGTAAAACAGTGAATTATGTGTATGAATGCCCCCACTGTGAGTAGGCATACATAGAGTCATACAAACTGCAATCTTGCTCTTACTTTATCTGGAAAAGCAGAAGGTTTGCCTGTAAATTTGCCGATGATGGGGCACTATCGAAGTAATCAATGTTCAGAGAAAGTGAAGAGTTACAGGAGGGCTTAATGAGACCTAGTGAGCATGCAGTAAAGTGGCAGCTGGGATAAATGTAAGGATGCACCTAAAGAGCAGTGCTATGTTTTGCAACTATCGATTATTGCCATTTTAGAAAATAATTTTTGAATCATAACACATCTTTGAAAATAGTACCCTCAAAGCCTAGTAGCTACCGAAGGAGCATACAGTGGTAGTCATTATTAAGAAAGAGAAGTGAGAACAAAACAGAAATGACCATCTTGCATCAACTAAATACTGACATATTTTCACTTGCTACGCATTCATATGTGTTTCTTGCTAATATAGTTATAAATAAATACATATGCATGCATACACACCCAAAACAGGAATTTTAGTAACTTTACTATTTTAGTGATTTGTTATGAACTGATAAATAATCTCCTTCTCTGCTTTACATATCTCAAATTTATTTTTAACTCACATATTGCCAGCTTATCATAAAATGTGAATTTAAATTTGGCAGTTTGGCTTTTGGCAAAGCTTAAGGTATTTTCAGTAGCTTAGCTCTGCAGAGTTTTCCTTAGAAAACACTTAATTATAAATCAGTTTTTATTTGGTTAAAGTAAACAAAAACAAATGTCCCCACTCTTCCATCTTAGCTTCGGTGACATTTTAAAACTATGTATTCCTTAATACAGTTGATCTGTTTTCTGGCTTCTCTGGTGTTTTAGTGTGCTATTGCTAATTAGCAATGTTTGGACTTTAGCTTATGACATAACTTCTTCAGCCACATAAAAGCATGGTTCTGTAAAAGACAAAGTCGCTTAGGTCCCTGGGACCATTATGTTGAAATGGAACTGCTAAAAGCAATCTTTATGTGGTTCAGAGAGACAAACATACAAAGACGCAGTTGCTCCCAGAAGACAGTTAATGTTAGATTTAAAAAAAAAAAGGAGGAGGGAAGAGAAGAGGATACATGTCAAATGATTCTGAAAAAAAAGTAGAAAATAAAGGACATAAAATAGGCATAAAAGAAGCAGCATGCAAAGGACGATAAATGGGTATCTATGTTCAAGTAGATAATACTTGCTGAAGTAATAATTTACTATGGTCATTAGTCACTCCTTTCTTTAAACTACATTTCTTTGCACGGTGAAGGATGTAATATCTTCTACTTTTCTCATTTGATATTTTAATGTTAATTTTCTTTAGAAGTCTGTATGGCTGGTTGTTCTGTAGATTTTCATAAAGAGAAGTCTACAGGTGGGAAGAGGACAGAGTCATAAGGAATGGTGGAGTCATAAGACTGCTTTATCCAGAGTTTTTTCGACTTTAAATAATAAGTTGATGGATGTTTCCAATGTTGTGAAAGATCTTCAGTCTAGCGTATGAGAGAGAATTTGCAGTATTGTTCCATTTAAATCTTAAATACTTTTCTAAATAATTTTGTTATATCAGAAACTCTATATACTTTCATTCTTTCAGCAGTGGGTTAGAATAATAAGCAAGTGAACATTTTAGGGTTTTGTGGTTTAACTGTTTATTTCATCTATGTGTCACATAAGTTTGTGAAAATTCAAAGGAAATTAGCAATAAGAAGGTCAATAAATGTTTGCTGTATGCCAGTTGAATCCATAAATGTGTATATCAAATGTTTTAAGTGTGTTGAACAATTTATTTGAAAGTTAAACTCATCTTGAGAAATATTTATATGAAAATCTTGAGTCATTTGCTTTTACATTGTGCTTTTGACCAGAGAACTCTCTGCAGAGGTCAGTTTAGATTATATTATATTCTGATTTTCAGTGACAGTTCTTTTCAACAATTTTAGGTCTAGATAACAGAACTATTATGCAGAAATTCTTCCATTTGTGGGAAGAGAAATAAAATGTTGACATCTGCCCACAGAGCTCTATTATATAGCACTGAATTTCATGTTACAGCTGAGCAGGACACTCTTCTCTGAAAGCAACAGTCACAGGAATTTTTATTTTGGTCTCAGAAGAATCGAGATCACTTCTGCCAGCTCTGTTTAAAATTGTGCTGCTAGGCATGATCAGGCTTCAAATGTCTTACCTTCGAAAGAGCACCTGTGCAAGTTACAGTAGTAAAGCTTACTTCTGTTTGGTGAAGGCAGCATTTTTGCTCTAAGTCATTTCCCCTTTGTTACCAAATGTACTAAAAATGATAGCTTGGTTTTACATGTGGAAAAGAGAAGAGCATTATTGAATTGTTTTATAGTTCACACTACTATTTTGTTCTGAGCTGTTCCAGTGACAGAAGCTGGTAGGATATACGCAGTATTTCAGAATACCCAGAACAAGGCCTCTTTATGCTCTAATCTGTTTAGAAAAGATGATGTTTTTTGAAAAGCATTCTCGTAACATCAAGAGTGAATTTGATTTTTCTTTTTTCTTCACTTCACTATATAAAGATTTAAGTCCCCAGCTCTGGGCCAGTTATCTAACTCTTCTGATCAGGTGCTCAAGAATTGCAGGGTTACTGAATGGGGAATTTGTGATTATTTCTTAAAGTTTAACAGATATGCTAAATTTCAATTCAATTCCAATTTCAATTGAGATTCCCCACCTCGCCAGCCATCACAAAAGTCACCTTCTATTTTGCAGCAATTTCACTAACAAATTTCCAACATTGTTGAAGACAAAGAGCTTGAGGGCCCAAAGCAAGAGGGAAGTAAGCAGGAAGGGCTAACAATAAATGTTGATAAGCAAGCCATTACACAGAGTTTTTCACTGGGAGGCTGGAGGTCAAGGATGTTTTCTAGGTTACATATTTGAGTTATAACACTGACAACTGAGCAATGATGCAAGTGGAGATATGTTCTTAGGATCATTTTTGAAAGATGCAGTAATGATTTGCAAAAGCAGTAGATATGATATTCCTTATACTGAAAAAGAGAATCAGGGAATGATCAGAACTTTCCAGAAGTAATTAAATGGTCAGTATATAAAGTAAAATATTTTCTCAATAGAATCATATGTAAAGTAAATGGTTTTAGAAATTTAGACATGTTCATATGTTAACTTGAGTTTACAAATATTTTCTCTATTTTTTGCAGAATGAAGAGAAGTTAGCAGTTAGTTTCCCCTCACTCCGTAGCCATATAACTTCTACTTTCATAAATCATCCTGTAATTCCAATGACAACTTATGCAGATTCAGGTGTCCCTGAGATACTACATACTTTTTCCCCACTCATGTCATCCATGCCTTGTGACATGCACATAGTTAATCTGAGGACAATCCAGTCAAAGGTAAGTCAAATTATTATTTTAATAGGCAAGTATATGATACAGCTTATTAATATAGTCTAGTAAAATGTTTTACTCATATGCAAAATTCACAAACTACCTTTGTAAACTGCAGTGTAATGACTATGCTTTTGTAGTCATGCAAGAACTGAAGACCTGCTCTTCCATGCTGGTCATTTTTTGAGTGTCACGACAGCTCTTGAGTTTACAGTACTAGTTAGTGCACTTCAAGGGGAAAAATACAAGTAGTTGTACTCGTAAACTAGCATTATATTTGTTATGCAAGAACAGTTATTCCCCACTGCAAAAATGCCCTGTACTGAATTTCTTCTATATCAGAATGAACTTCTTAATTCTTTTTTTATTTCCTGTGTCTTTATTCTGTCTCCCAAGAAGGAGTGGCAAATGCCATAATTTTTGTTAATTGACATAGTATATTTTTGACAGAACTATAAACTTCATTCTACTTTTCTTGTTGGAAATGATTTTTCAAGAGATTGCATAATTAAAATTTCACAGAAAACTCATTCACAGAAAAAAGGATATCAAATTAAAATAGAATGTTATTAAGATTTAAAGCAGAAGTCAGAATGTTTCAGTGCATTAACGCATAAATGAGGAAAAAGTGTAAGGGAATTCCTTGTTTCCTTTTAATTTTCCCCCTCAGAGAGAAAAAAAAACAATGCTACTTTTGTAAGATATATGATCCTATCATAAAAGAGTGCAATATAAGACAAAAATGAAAGACATTTTTAATATAACTCTGTTTTTTAAATTGATTGACACTAATATTACCTACTGTAAATATACTGGGCCTCAGAATTTAAAAAATGACTTCATTTGTTCTTTTATACTAAAATAAATAGATATTTTTGTCTTGCTGCTTAAACTTTTTAATACATGTCTGTCAGCCCACAGTAGCCAGTAATGTTTAAATGGTTTTGTCATCAAGATCTTAGCAATGATGCTCTGAGATACTGCTTGTAAGACAGCATAGTATTTTTTTTTCTGTATAGGAGCCTGATGTGAAAGCAGCCTTAAACTTTTCAAAGAGACCAAAATCAGATCAGGCCTTGGCAGCCGTTCTGAGAAAGGCAGTCAGAGATTTGATTATTCCGTACTTGGGGAATTTTTGTCATATGACATTGCTGTGAAATTTTACAAGATTAAGGATATTAGCATTTATTGAAAATTGAGAAAATTGATAGATGTTTTCAAACACTTATAGCCACGTTTGGAAAAGTGTACAGGACTCAAATTAGTTTCATGCTCAGAAGTTCCCTTAGGCTTGCATACACTAATTTAGCTAGAGATGGTAAAAGAAGATGTAAGTTAGAGCAGATGCAGACACTATGGTAACTTGCTATGTCTTGAATCTTGTTTTATAGTAAGTTACAACAGCATAATTCTTTACTCATGGCTGTTGGGTGCAAGATAAAGTCCTGGGAAGTCTAAGCAGTTAACTGCCATATCACAGATGTTTATATTTGGCAAAGCTCTATTCCTAAACATTTTGTTAATTATTTAATAACATCCTATTTTAAACATTCTGAATCTTAATTAGGATAATATTTAATTTTGAAAAAACTTAGGAGTTGAAATAGTCATACTGTCATTTGAAATTTAGTATGCAGATGACTACAAGCTAATTCCACTGGATATAGAGAAAGTGTTGATATCCTTGACTAGCTTGTCATTTCTAGCATCACTTTATCCCCAGAGGGAGTCAGGCTTTTGCAGTATGAATTTTAATACTTCATTAATCTGATGTTTAGGCAGGCAGTATTATTTTTTGTGCATAAAAATGTGTATTTTTAAGTGCCATATTTTATTTCAACTGTATGTCATATCAATGAAATTAAAGCTAAGTCTGGTATCTCATAGTTGAAGACAGCAACTAATTTTGTTACTTCATTGCTATCTTATTTAATGTAGGAAGTGGTGGTACTGTCCCAGTAAATAATGTAGAAACTTTTAAACTCTCAAAGATACAAAGTCACAGAATCAGAGAATGATTGCGGTTGGAAGGGGCCTCTAGAGATCATCTAGTCCAACCGCCCAGCTCCAGCAGGGCGACCCAGAGCACGGGGCACAGGGTGGCATCCAGGCAGGTTTGAAAGATCTCCAGTGAAGGAGACTCCACAACCTCTCTAGAGGGCCCATTCCAGGACTGTCACCCTCACAGGAAAGAAGTTCTTCCTTACATGGAGGTGGAACTTCAGTTTGTACCTATTACCCCTCATCCTGTTGCTGACCACCATGGAGAAGATTTTGTCCCCATCCTCTTTACATTCTCCCCTCAGGCATTTGTACCTCTCTGTCTTCTCCAGGCTAAACAGATCCAGCTCACTTAGTCTTTCCTTATACGATAGATGCTCCAGTCCCTTAATCATCTTTGTCACTCTATGCTGGACTTCTCTCTAGAAGCTCCACATCCCTCTCTTGTCCTGGGGAGCCCAGAGCTGCCCCCAATACTCCAGGTGCGGCCTCACCAGAGCTGAGCAGAGGGGCAGGAT
>JAUBNY010000341.1:372611-425709 GCA_032275445.1 Crypturellus soui
TAGTTGATCATACTATTTGGGAACTCGATTCGCTCCTAGGAAGGCGATTGGACCTACAGTCCACAGACTGTGAATCCAATACTGACTTGATATCTCCTTTCTCCCCCGCTCCTCCGCCACCACTACGGCTTTCAAACTGCAACATTTCCTGACACACCTCGATAATGAATGACCAGAGGGACTAACACCTGCATAATGCTATATATATTGTATCACTAGATGCTCTATAGGTGGTGTGCTTCCTCATCCTGCAGCGGGAAATTCTCTTGTAACATTTGGTGGCCAAGATGGCCCTGTGCTGGGGATTTGCATAACATTTGCATGCTTTTCTTTCTGCAGGAAAAAAAAATCCAACATTGGCTTAGATATCTGCTGTAGAGACAGGCCTGGCCTACAAAGATAAATGCTAGGGAGGATGAGGGGATGCAGGCTGGGCAAATGGGTTTGCTTCTAACCTGCTGAGGAGCGAGACAGCTGATATAAGCCAGTGGTTAGCTTGCACTGGTACATTTGAGAAGCAAAGCTAAGAAGACTGTCAGGTTAAAAACATGAGAAAAGATATTTTACCTTATATCTAATGTGGTACTCTTCATAACTCCCATCAGCTAGGAAATGTGACACATAATTCCAGCCTCTGCCTCAGCACTCCTTCAGATCTTCTAATGCTTTCTGAGTATTTAACGTGTTAAATATTTGACACATAATGCTTGAATGTATTTGAGGTATTCTGCAAATATAGGTGGATTATAGTACAAGATTAGTGGATCTGTGCTCTTTGAACAGCCATTTTAAATGTATGCAATTCCTTTTAAAGCCAAAATGACAACACCCTTAAAATATCGTACTTTTTAGATGTTTATTTAAGTAATTACAATGATTTCAGTGTATGTTACATACTACTGAGTGCAGGTACATATATTTTGTTTGTATTTTGAATTTTAGGAAATCATTTCATTTCATTAGGAGCTACTATTTGGAAAACTGAAAATTTTTCTCAACATAAAATGCTAAGAGAGAAATGTTGGGAATGGATGTATTCTTGGAAGGACCTGTTTTGTATACAGTAGCTATACAGCATTTACATTCTAGAAAGGACAGATAAATCTATATACAACTCTATTTTTCTGTTTTTTTTTTCTTTAGAATTCAAATGAACTGTAATTTAGAGAGACGCAACATTTAACCAAAATATTGCAATTCCAATTTATGAACAGGGTGTTTTTTTAACCTATCTACCAAAATATAGGCAACAGCAGCATTCACATCTGATCCTCGTTGCCATGACAATGGCTTTGGTGTCTCTTTTGTGCTTAGGAGAGCTTTCCTTCCTTCTCCAAGCCTGATGCTAAGCTTGCTCTTCCTGCCCAAATTCCTCACATGAAGAAAAGATAAGATAAGGTTAATAGAAGACTAACAACAAACAAGATAAGAAAACATGTTTGATTGTAAGTATGTCTTCAAACACAAAAGAGGAAATGTTGTGAATGCAGAACACCTTAAAATCTAGGTCTGCATTGGCCAAGCCTGTCTTAATGTACATTTCTGCTTTTATAAAAAGCATACTATAGTTTAGTGAAAGCTATGAGCATTTTGATGTACTTCTCCCTGTAATTTGGGATGTGATAAGGTCTGTGTCTGAACCCAGCGGGCCAGATTAAAGCCTCATTTACATTCCTGAAACTCTCCCGAAGTCAGTGTCCTAGGAATGACTCTTCAAACAGCCAAGACGGCTTTGCCATTATTGCTTACTTTTTACACTGTACGTTATTAAACACTTCTGTTCAACAGAAGGAGAAATCAGCCACAACAGCACTATCTTCACCTTTATCTAAACAAACAACCCCAATCCTACCCCTACAAGTCATGCCAAGCCTCTAAGTAGAACTGCAAATTCAGGACAGAAAGTTTGTTAACATTTCTGCCTCACTGACTGAATTTTACTACGGCATAATTCACTTCTGAATTCTTCTAGTTCAATGGCAAAAAAAAATCTACTCTCGTGTAGAGCACTATTCAGTACGTGCACTCTTGCTACAAGCCTTCTTGCAGTGAGTAACAGTAATTTCTGTAAGGTGAATCACATGCATAGCCTGTTCTTCACTCGTTCCTTTACTAGTATTTGTATGCCTTTAAAGTCAAGCGTTTTATCAGCACCTAACAAAACTTTCCTGAGAATGTTGCATGAAGTAAACCACCAACATCAAAAATTCCCACATATATTTCATATGAAATACCCAAGCCAAAAAATGGTGTTGGAGTCTAACAATCTAAGAGTCTAAGAATCAGCACTTGCAGCTATCACAACCACCTGATGCAAGTCATTGGATTCACAGAGAAGCAGAGAGGATGCACAGTGCAAAGGTAACACCATTAACCTTCAGCTCAATCCAGTAACAGTGGCATTTGCAGAGGAATCTAGCTCCCAAATCACTCTAATATTGTTTTATCTGACTTCTTAACTGTATAGATACAGCTAACGGCCGCAGTTGGCAATAATAAAGCCAAAGTGGTCCTACATGCATGGCAGCATTGCCCTTTCCATTAAAATAAGTCAGTCTGATTCAAAGAAAGCTGTAGCATTTGTACATTCATTCAATACATTGCAAACATCTCTGTTATTTGTTGTGGTGGAAAAATGGCACATTGAGGAGGTTAGCATGATTTTTTTTCTTTTCAAAGTTGACTTTGATCCAACCTTTACAAACTCAGTGGAATGGGAACATGCTTCCCCTCAAAAAAACAAACGATACTGATAATGATTTTCCTTCACCATGAAAAGACTCTTCAGCCCTGCTGAATTTAGACCATATTAGTCAAGTTTCACAAATGCCCTTCTCCAAGGACAACATAGGCCTCCTTCACTGGCTTTGCTGCATGCTTAAAACCCCCTGTGTGCTGACTTGGGCAGCTGACCTGGTGATTGCATTGCAGGTTACATCATTTTTGCACGTGGCCAAGAGAGAGAATGTTTGCTTTTTCCTATCCTAAGGAGTGTCTACTGTATGTTTTCTCCGAGAAGCCTCAGGACAGTTTCCAGGGAGCTCTGCCAGTTTGCTACTCACATCAGACAGTAATGAGCATAAATCACAAATGTTCAGCTATTTCCATCTGTCCTTTGTGAGGTTAGGACTTGGTAACTGCAAACTGACAGCGCTGTCTGACTTGGTCTTGAATCGGTCTTGAGTTTCTGCTCCAAACACCTGCAGGCATTTCTAGGGATTCAACTTTGTATGTGCTAAGAACTTGCTAAATTTAACGGATGTGAGGATAAGAAAACCACTAACTCCAGCATTTCAGCTAAGACCTCTCATAAACATCCTTTTCAGTATTTCAAATTTACTAACACTTTCCCTTAACACATGTCTGCAAACAGACTTCCTGAGAGCTGTTACCTGCACGTGTAGCATTGTTATCATCTTGGATATCTCACTATAAATTAACCCCATATAAGAACGTTAACTAAGTAGCTATTGTTACTTGTTTATATTCTGGATATAATACATAATGATGGAATTTGCTAGAATATGGTCTTTTTTTTTTTCCCTAGATTTTGTTGGTGTTGCTCAGAAAAACCCTATATCATTTTTCTCATGTCATTGCCCCAGTGTTTATAAAGGAGATTAGCATAACTGGTCTTATCAGAGAGGTCCCTTCCCTACACGTGCCAGAAACCCTAGTGTGCCTAATCCAGTACATAAAGTTCCTCTAGCTCTGTTAGCCTTCTCTGCTACAGAACATACAAGTGTACCAAGATCCATGTCTTGTGAAGACCAATTTACTCTGTTTACAGAATACCGTACCTTCTAAAAGCAAAATAATTAATGACTAATTATACATAACTTTTTGTTTGTGGAGGAAGTGAGATAATACTGTCAACAACTACACAGACGCATCAGAATTATTGGAGGCATTTTGGCCCGAATGGATCTGATGCTGCTAGTGAATGCATTTTATCGTGAAATGTCAGGAGCATGTCCACCACCAACACAGAGTCTGATATATGTTAGCAAGGTATCAGCCGCCTTGATTGCTGATCTGCTTTATCCTACAGTCTGAAAAATGTAAAGTGTCTCCCTGTACTGTAGCACCCCTGCGTTCCCCTCAATTGCTTGGCGGAAGCCCTCTCCACTGTCGGTGCCAAAGCTGACTCCGTGCTTTGTTTTCTTTAGATTTTTCTGACTATTAAAAGTAATTTTATTTTAGTTTTGCTATGAGACTGGACTGAGTTTTGTGTTTTTAATACTTGACTCTAGCTTTTTAGAATGGATAATCTCATCACTGAGACTAAACTTTTAAGACATGCTGGATGTTATAAGCATTTGTCTGCTCTTAAATGGTGAGAGGAAGTACAACTCCCACCAAAACAGCACCCCTCACGAGAATGAGAGCAATTCACAACTCCTAACAAATGAGTTTTAAAAACCATAGGTCATGATGAGGCGCATTGTGGGAATCTCCCCCAATGTGAACCTTTCCAGAGACAATCGCTTTAGGTATTTTTTTCTTTTTCTACTGATAACCGTTCTTTCCCCAGAAATGTTTTCAGTAGGTATGTTCTTAATCTGCCTTCCTGTCTTTCCCTCTAATAGTCCTTCAGGCTCCAGATTTTGGACTGAAAGGAAGCAACTGGGAGAGCTCAGTTATTACTACAACTCTTATTACTACTGTTATTATTAAAAGGCCTCTTATTATCATATAAATTGAAGGTGAGAGTAGTAGGCTTGAGGCTGCACCACTATGGATAATAACAGTGTAAAAATCTTTGCCTCACAGGGTCAGTTCACTTGTACTCAGAACATGAATGTATACAAATGGATACAAATACAATACCTGGCTTATTTTAACAGGAATAGCAAAGCACAAAGACTTAAAAAGAGAGACTGTTCTATATACATCTATCTTCCTATCCCCTGGGGAAGCATAGCATCTTCAAATGCTCCTAATGGGTGTTTGTGCACTTACCTAGTCTGTTTGAAAAGCTCCCAGAACAGCTAACCTCTTCTCCTGAAACTATGTCCTAAAAAAAAAAATTCCTATAGTCTTTCTGATCTATTATTTAATCCACCTTTTTCTTTCATAAAAATATTTCTTAACTCCTTATTGCTAATGGGGTGCAAAGAAGCTATTTCAAGTTATTTTTCCTTTTTCTTCGTGCCTTCATCTCTTTTTGTGTCCCCCTTTACTTGCCATTAAACTAAACCTATATATTCAAAAAGAAAATACACCAGTCCCAGATTAATCATATTCATAAATTATTAGAGACAGTTCTATTTCTGTTAGATTCATGACTGGTTATTTCCAAATTCATCATTTTTAACTCATAAATAAGCAATAGTACTTGTCTATGACTGATCTATAACCTAGCAAAATTTATCTGCTAATTTTATTTTGGAGGCATCTAGATAGTAATGAGTCTTAGGAAAAAAAAAATGAAAGGAAAGAGAGGGCAATACCTTATTTACTATATGAAATATTCATTAATTTTTCCAAAGGCTTACTACATAATTCATGTCAATATTTGTGTCTCATGATCAACACAGAGAATACAAAGTTATTGGTTCCTAATGTGTTGTGCTTACTCTTTGGTATGGAAAGTTATGGTTTAATTTTAATTGACCTCTTGTGACTTTAGTCTTCCTGAAAATATTTTGATGTTCATTTAAACTAGCCTCCAAATTCTCTTAAACATCTTGCTATTAAGATTTTTGTTTTGTCAAGAATGAATTTTATTCCAGAGAGAAAAATGTCTCCTCACAGCACTTTTCATTCTAGATACTATGTTTCCTGGGATGCAAGAAGTTATCACAAGAAACATGTGGAGTGAAGAGTAGTAGAAAACATGGTTTCCTCATTTTTCTGTTTTAGTAATATATCTTTGGTATCAGTTGTTTTTGGCTTTACTGTTCTCTGCCTTCAGTAGCTTCAAAACTGCACAACGATTAAATTCCTGTTAATATTTTCATAGTCTTTGGATATCTTTGGAACTACGGGCCTAGAACCTTTTCTCTGAAATGATTCTGGCGTTTTTCCTTAAACAAATGTTTTTTGCATGTGAATATCTTTAATCAGAAGTTTGGGGGTGGTTTTTGTTTTGTTTTGTTTTGTTTTTTCATTATGGACTGATGTAGATAGTGATTTTTTTTCTGTAATTCTTATGTGTTCATATTCTCCTGGGTTCACATATAGCATTCAGGTTTCTGGATTATAAGATACATGTCAATGACTGGACAATTGGAGTGGGAGATGAACTTCAGTATGGGTCAGTGCACATGGAAAAAATATATATAAATTTATACACAATGTCAGGTTCTAACACAGCTGTTACTGAGAAAAGTGATTCACTGAAAATTTCAGTTCTGGTGCTCAGTGACAGGCAAGAAAACAAAGAGAAAATTAGACTTTGTTATTAAAAGAAGTCTAGAGAAATATGTTGTTGTGCCACTGCACAAATCAATAGTTTGCCCATATCTTGAATATTGCCCACAGTTCTAGCTATTTCTTCTCTAAAAGAATATAGTGGATCCTGACAACGTACTAAGATGCCTAGTGGAGGCCATAGGAGGAAACAGTAAAAAACGAATATTTCACAAAACAGATCAAAAACCAGAAAAGTAGGAGGACTGAAAGACAATTATAAATCTGTGAAACTACAGATGTGTGTGGATAGAATAGATAAGAAATGACTTAAATGACATTTTTACCTCACAAGAACTAGTTAGCTCACAGTAGTAATTGGGTAACAGATTTAAAACAGAAAATCATGTAATCCTCACCCTAAATAACTTTGTGGCTGTTACAATAACCACAGACCTATGCAGTAGGTCTTTCCCTTCTGCAAGATTCTTCTGAAATGGTAACTTTAGAGTAACACACCTAATTCAGAAACATACATTGAAATTTATAAATGCCTCCCTTTTAGTTTAAAATAAAAATGTGTGCAAAAGTTCTGCGCATCGCTATTTAAAAATACTTCAACAGATTAGTAAGTATATCACTGACAGAGAACCTTACTGTTTCTTAGAATTAGAAGGTCTACATATTTGTATATTTAGCACTGATACCACGTGATGTATTATTCTCACATAGTGGGCTAAAGCTCAGGAAAAGTCAACAGAAGATAACCAAAGATTGCTTTGTGTCTGCAGAGTAGACTGTGGCAATCAAGCTCAATGTCATTTGCCCCAAGTAGACAGAAAAGTACAGAACCTTGACTCCAAATATCTCAGAATCTTCAGTAGAAAGAAAATAAAGTACCTGATAAATGAAGAGAAACCAGATTTCTCCTTATTCTTAAGTGCCTGAAAGCAAATGTCTACTGACAGAACTATGCTGAGGAAGAGAGAGATTAGTTCTTTTCCTCCATTTTTAAACTACTCCCAAGACATACTACATAATTTTAAAAATTTAAACTTGAAAATAATAACTTAAAAACTGAAAAACTAGCTAATGCCCTCACAGATCACCGAAGTTTAAAGTCCTATGAGTTTAAAATCAGGAATAAGAGGAAAGTTACATTTGCTGTAAGGCTGGAATACTTCAAAAGCACCCAAAAGGCACATAGCCTTAAAACACATTATTGAAGATACAGCTGAACATTGTTTTGTTCTTTTTCAGATGCTTGTAACAAGAGGAAATCCTTACCAAACCATATGGTTAGAATGCTGGGTGATTCAAAAGAAAAGCTGTTCCAAGAGAGACCACAATTGTATACTATGTATTCACTTTATGCTAAAGAAATATCAGCTAAAATTTGTATTGATACAAAGGTATTAGTCATACAGGAAGAACATTCCTTGGTTGGATATTTGGATTATTCGCACTTTTCTTTCCTCAATGCTTTATTAGATAGCTTGACTCAAGTAACTTTTGGCAGCACTGATGATGAAGGCTGCAACACAGGATTTCTCTCCTATCTTTTGACTTGTCATCAATCTCTTTTTCTAACCTGTCTGATTCACACTTGGGTCACACACATACTTTTTCTTCACATGTGACCTGAAATATATATTTGTTTGATAAACTTGTATTGATAATCTTAGGGTGAATCTGGAATGTGGTTGGGAATGTGATACACAGGACTGGTCACATCATGGGAAGGACATCAATAGGCCCTAACTGGCCCTCAGGAAAATGAATGATGGGAAAGAGGCTGTAGCTTCCCAAAAATATTCATCATACTTGTGTCTTGCTGCCTTATCACCTGTGAAGGGTCTTGGGAAGGATAGTGGCAAAAAGTGGGCTAAAAGCTAAACTTATCTGCCTTATCATATAATGAAAGGAAATTCATATGGCCTTTATACTGTAGCTGGACTCTAGTCATGAACTGATGAAGTGCGAATTCGTGGCATGAGTACATTATGTAAGCATATTCCTACCCTGTTTGACAGGTCAGTGATGAAAATATTTATACAATAGCACTTCTAAAACCAACACTTGAAGAACTCCCTGACTGCCTTTCTCCAGCCCAGCAGTTCCCCTTTCATCACAGCTCATGTCATCTCCCTTTCAGGCAGTTCCTCAACCACTTTTTAACTTCTTACATTAATTTCCAATGCTTGATAATATTGTGTACTCCCAGGCTGTTTAATTTCATCAATTATGTATTTTTTTAGCTATCTATATTTATTTCTCTGTTTCCCAGTGATGATAAAATCTTCTTTGTATTATGCTTAAGTTGCAAGATCTTATGAGGCTTGAGCACATACATTAAGAGATTTTGCTCAACTTAATACGACCCTTTAGTAATGTCTAAAAAAATACAGCTGTTAAAGTAAAAATTACATATTATTATTCAAAACAGGCATATTCACATGACATGGTAAACTGCAGTTGATGAAATGATCTGCCTGCTGAAATGTAGTTGAGGTTAGGAACTAGAAATTCAAGAGCTCAAGGCTCAAACCACTAGAATAACTTTGTGGGTAAACCTGAGTGAGCTGAGCTGAATCTCTTCCATCCTTCTGCTGGAGCACAGCACTCTGCTGTATCCCGAGGCATGGAACAGGGCTAGCGCAGGAAGGAGAGGCAGATTCACATCCAGTGAGACAAACCCATGGTGTCTGCACATGGAAAAAAAAATACAGTATGAATGACTTAAGTTGTTCTAGGATGCCTAAAGGGCTTTTAATAGTGCACACTCTGGGAGAAAATATTTCCTTACAAAATGAGGGCCAGGGGTCAGGATTTCTGCTGCTTCTTTCGTGCTGTTTCAGCAACTATGTTATAGCTCTCTAAACGGTCATCACTCCACACTGGAGTTACAGGGGAAGATTCACAGGCTCAGTGCAGTTGTTCGTGTAATCAGGCTTTGATCCTGTGTGTGTTGCTGCTTTCACTTTTATTCATTCGGCTTGCTTTACAGTTCAGGAGACTTAATCTGATCTGTGTGCTGCACAAACCTTTTACAAGCAATTTGTTTAAAGTCACTGAAAGGTGAATACAAACCCTGCAATTTTATTCTGAATGAGATGTATCCGCTCTGCATGTTTTGCTAGTGCCATATGAAGCAAAATCATCTTAGAAAACCTTGATAAACCTTAGAAAAACTTGAAATGGGGGACTAACAAAGGTTGGGTCTCTGCAGGTACTCACAAAGGGCTTAGAGGTGAAGTTCATACTCATTTCAAATAATAGTATGACATATGTACGATTTTGCTTGGTCAAAATATATTTGCCTCTTATATGAAACTTATGTGAAATATATATATAAAGAAGCATACTACTACTGACCTCTCTCTGTTTTCCTTTGTGTGCTTGTTGTAGTGAAAAATCTTTTGCTGTTGGTTTTCTATTCCTTTTTGCCAGCAGGTCAGAGCTTGCAACCTAAAGCAATAATGTATTTCAACATATTATAGCACAGCACATGGTAACCTAATTCCTACCACCATGAGGGAAAAAAATCTGTATTTATGAAGAAAATAGTTGTGTTTTTTTTCTTGGTAGCAAACAGAGTAGAAGTCTTTATGTTTATAAATACAATTCAATTCCAGGTACTACTGAGCAAAGTAGAACAGCTGCCATGCGGATTTTGAAAAATATCGCCATTTGATAAATGTGCAACAGAAGCACCATGACTTCAACAAAATTAACTTTAATTTTCCCATCAGCAAGAGAAGACCAAGTTCAAGATTAGTTATGCATTAAACAATCAATTCATGGGGGATAATTGAAGAAGGGAAGACCTTGAAATGGAAGTCATACAAAAAAGGAAACTGATTTGTCTTTATATTAATGCTTCTGTTCAGCAGCATTCACATTTTTGTCATTCACTTAATAAGGAACTGAAAGTCCCAATCTGAAATTCATAAAATCATGAATGGCTCTGTGCTAGAAATTAAATGGTAAAAATACCTCTGTGTATGTACATATGTGTGGATAGCTATATATAGTTGTGGTTATAAGCGATGCTATGCCAGATCCTTCTCAGTGTTGCTAGCTGTGCAGTTTGTGCTGAAAATAATGCTTTGAAGGACAAGGATTCCTCTGTTTTAGTGAAGAATTCAGGAGAGGCCTTCAAATCAGATTGCAAGTCACAGGCAAAGGCTGGAAATTTGAGAGAAGGAATGTGTAGGATTTTAAGGCTATACAGATGGTGTCTTGTGCATAGGAAGCAAGAACGGTGCTGACTACGGATCAGCCAGATTGTTCATCATTCAGAGGTGAGTAAAATCTGATACCCAGATGATCTGAATATTATGTCATTCATTCAGTTAGAAATATTTTGTTATTTTCTAAGAATTATAATCATCATGTTAACATATTCAAAAATCTTCTCTAAAGTTTCGACAACAAAAGCAGGTTACGTTCTGTTCCAATTCATGCAATATGATTTCAATAGTAGCATGTCAGCTCTTTACAATTTTGCTAATATTTTCTGCAAAAAGGTACAAAAATATTTTTAAAGCAGAGATGAAAAAGTGTTCCTAGGAATAAGGAACTCCTATTACAGATTATCTCATGAAAAGAAAAACTAAATTCTCACAGATGAGATTATTTTATAATGTTAGATATATGACCCACTAAGGGCAGCTGAAACTATTTTTTGGTGCTGTTCATTATGGAATTCTTCTAGCAATGCTTCTAAGCAATTCTTCAATGGTCTTTTAACTCAAAAAATAAGACAATTAAAAAAAAAGTGTTGTGGTGTACTCAATCTAATTGCACTATTTTTTCGTTGTCATCTAAAAAAGACTGGGAAGAAAGAGCCATGCTTTTTTCATAACTAGAAAAGGAGAAAATCTTCTCTAGATGTCTCACTCTACAAATGCTATGACTTGTTCTAGAGGAAAAATATTAGCAATCTTCTTATTTTCACAGGCATAACTAGATATGCTATCTAGAGGCATAACTAGATATGCCAGAAATATAAGCCTTCCTGAGGTAGAATATTTCTTTACCCAGATTCAGCCATCTAGGATAAAAGTAAAATTATTTTCCTATCAGCTTCCAGTCTGGATGAAACGGATAGTTTGTTTTTATTTTTATACAATTACATAGTTGTGTAACTGTCAAAACTGGTTTGCTTTCCTTAAGTATTCAAACCTAAAGAGACTGTGCCTGCAGAGAAAGCCACTCGACGACATGAGTCAGTGCAAGACGATTTTCTGGTACAGATGATAAAACACTAGCCTGATGTAATCCAACACCTCGAAACGATCAAATATTCTTTCTGTGAAGTCTTCCCAACAGAGGGAAAAGGAGATCAGCTCTTCCAACCTAATATTTGTGTTGCTTTGGGAAGGGAATTTGCCAGCTGAAAAGACCACACCACCTGAGACCTGTGGAGCTGCACAAAGCATGGGTTGGTTCATTTGGAGGAAGTTTAGAAATGGAGCTGCCTCAGTAGAGGATTTGCAGGCCACACAGGGCAATGCTGATGACTCAGAGGAGGTTAATGTAGCAATTGTTTTGCTGGAAAAGATGGGAAGGGGACACAGAGCTGAAGAGGTGCAGATACAGGGAGTGAAGAGAGCCAGGTAAGTTGGTCTAACTCTTTGGTTCTTTTAAGGCTCACTCAGCCATCTGAGTGGCCAGTCCTTGCAGCCTGAGACTGCCACGTGCTCACAGAGAAGCAGGAACTTCCCACGGGGAATCAGGAGTCAAGTGACCTCCTTTGGGACACTTGGGATCAGTCTCTCCAGGGCTTCCACCCAGAGAAGCTGTTGTGGGGGCAACAGTGCCCAAGAGCAAGAAGCAGGCCCAGGGTGCCACCATGGTCCCCTTGCTACCCTTTCCCCACAAAAATTAGTTTACGTAGATTGCTGATAACCTGAACAAGACCCTGGTACAGTGGCATGGGGGGAATCTGGGACAACGGCATGGAGGCAGGTGTAGCACTGGGGGGAACTGCAGCCTCGGGGCGGCATGGTGTCCTTCTTCGCATATCTGAAAGTTAAAGGAGCCCTTCTTGGCACGGGGGCTTCGTTCCATATTGAAGGCAACTTTGTGTGCAGATTTTTTTGGACTAACTTCAGACTTGGAGCTTAGCCAACACGGGATAAAGCTCTGAGCAGCTGCTGGCTCACACAGAGTAATGAAGGAAAAAGGAGCTAAGAAAACTGTCTGAATGGAAGGATGAAGTGGCCAGTGGACAACAGACCCTAGACCACAAAAATGTACGTATGCATGGGGAGATGCTTAACTGTGGCACTCTGCATCTGCAGGAAAAAAAAGATAAAAGAAAGTCATATTCATACCATATGGCTAGTTCTGACACACTTGATGTGCTTAGCAGTTAAATCAAATGGGAAGTTGGCTGAAACCACTGAAAAAAAAAAAGAGTATTTTTGCATTTCATATGAAAATAAAATCTGTGAAGGAATAGAGTAATACTAACATGGAACTGCAAAAAGTTAGTGATTGAATTGAAAAAAAAAAGAAAGAAAAAAAGAAGGAAGCAATGATCAGGGATGAATCCTAAAAAGATGATCAGATCTTGATTAGGTCTGGAACAACCATAGAATTGGGAGAGGGGAAGAGGAGTGAAGGAACAGCTGAAAACCTCATACTGACTCTGGCCAAAGCAGTTTGGCAAACATCAGAAATAATCCAGACCAGAATGAAGTTTATGAAATATGGGCACCAATGCAAAGTAGCAAGAATATGAGGGGGAAAAAAATCAAAAATATCTAATGCCAAAAGACCTAATTTAGAAATAATGCCTCAAGAGCATTAACCACAGCTTATGCAGGCACTGGAGCCAAAACAATGCTTAGCGCCTGTGTAAATGTTGCAAGAAATACAATTTTATCATTTCTCATTTAAAGAGTTTGTAGGATTGCAGGATATTTGACAAAGGCGATAATAAAATCACAGTCAAAATTTCTATAAAAGTTGAAAATAAATAGATTATTAAAAGATTTTAAGCTGGACACTGATGTACAGAACAGTGTGCCTATCGAAATGGTTATTATTAGCATTAATAGAGAAAACAGGCAGGAGCATGGGTGTTACATGAGTAATTTATGAAAAATGAGACAAAAATGACTCCAAAGAAAAGAAAGTCTTTATGTAGCCCACAGCAAATTTCTTGCCATGAATAATACTTAGAACAATGAACTTCATAAAAAGCATACCTAATCTAGCCGTTCAACCCAGTAATGTGAGAGTGGTACTATGGGCTGATATCCTGTGACTGTAAAATGAAAATATTAATGCAAAATAAAAGAAGCTGAAGGAGCTAATTGAGAAAGCAGCAGTGGTCAGGAATAAGACCAGGAAGAATGATTTCGGTTGTCTACAGATGACTCCAAAGGAGGTATTAGCATAATCCTCTTTTCAACAGTGTGAAACTGCTGAAAACTGAAACCACTGGTCTGTATATGAAGCCTGCAAATAGAAACAAAGCATCATAAATGCAGAGGCACTCTCTGAATGCAAAAGGTTTTATGTCTTTGTGGGAGGCAAGCATTTCCCCAAATGGAACAAAAATCTCAAATCATTATTGCCAATGGCGGAGTGTCAGCTGACATTTTTTACCTCTCACTGTTCCTTCGCTCCCCAAAAAAATGGAGAACATTTTTTTTTCCAGCTACACATGCTGACATGGGTATTTAAATTCAGTGAGTAAAACATTCTTTACAGGAATCGTTCCCATTCAAAGAACACATTTATTTTTCAAAATTCTTCCCAGTCCATGATATGTCATTATTGTAAATGTTTTAGTTAAAAACATGAGAAAGTTGACACTGCTCTTGGGAGATGCCTTATGGCATTTAATGGAAATACAGTGGCGAGAAATCCAAACATGATAGTAGTTAACTCATTTAGCAAAACCAAAACAAAACCAAAAGCATGAATTACAATATCCTAAGGTACTGCTTTGGCTGGGACCACAAAGAAAACATTAGAACTTTCAGCATAAGCAGCTGGGAGAGCATGTTCCCAGGCTGTGTTGCCAGCTGGAGAGAAGAATGAGGTGTGTTTTCATTTTTAAGTGCAATTTGGTCTAATGCTAGGATGGTGATTCATAATGTGTTATGGAAGAACTTGTTGAAAAGGATAAATGAAGGTCATTTAAGATGAGAAAATCTGAGGAGAGCTAAGGATGTATTATCCTTGCCTTGGATGAAGAATATCGAATTGTTTGAGCTTTGCTAAAACTAAACAGGCTAAGTTAAATGAATAAGCACATATTATAGTTCCATAGGATAAAATGGTCATCTACAGCAAAGAACATACTGGTTTATTTACATTTTTTTTAAAAAAACATATGTAATCTACAGCATTATTTTTACTTCTGTGGGACAAAAAAAAGATTCCTACAGCCAAAATCATGCCAGAAAAGGCAAGAATGAGCAATATGGCCACTGTCCATATTGCTCATCAGAGCAACAAGCCGACTTGTCACCTTAGCAGGAACCAAGTTCCCAGTATGTCTTAATCTTGCTTCAGCTGACAAATACTTTGAAAGTGATGCGTAATAAATAATATCTGATTTCTGCCTAAGAATAGGGGAAAAAAAGCTTCATTGGTTTCATTAGTCCCTGCATACGTCATTGAGCCCTTTCAGGCAGAACTCATAGGAACTGAAAGAAACTTTACTTAATGAAAATCCAGTCTGTCAGCATGTGGAAGCAGAGGACTGGCAGGATTCCCTTTCGGGGGAAGAAGCACCACCATCCTGCTGTGATAAGTCACACAGAACTCTGGGGTACAGAGGGAGCGCGTGTGAATCCACCCAGACAACACGGAGGTGTTTGGAACACCTCGGGATGCATCTCCACGCCAGCTCTAAGCCGGGCAGTTTGGAAGCAAAGCAGTGAGGAAGGGAAGCCGCAGACCCCAGGGCGCGGGCAGGGTCTGGCTCACAGCGTGAGCGGGGGCCTCAGATCTCTGGCAGGTCTGCCTGAAGGCAATAATCATGCACTACAGCCAGGTGGGTTAAAGCCAGTGCGGGCACGCCTCGTGTGCTTCAATCGCAGCTTCAATTTCAGCATAGGCGTAGGATAAATGGATGGAGGTATAAAGGCATTAAATGAAAGCACCTAGTCAGAGACAAAGGAAATGGTAAGAAAAGCCTGTACAAACAAAAGCAGTAGGGTGATTGCACGAAGAGATTAGGGTCTGGATGTAGGCAGGATCAAAAAGACTAGTGATTTAAAAGGAAGGGGAAGGCAGAACAAAATGTTTTGAAGGAAAAAAGCTACGGCAAGCTTCAAAAAGTCATGGTCAAATCAGGCTTTTGCTGTACGAGAGATTTTTTTTTTTTAATGTGGAATTGAAGGAAACAAGTGTAGGTAACCACACGAGCCCTTAGTAACAAGACTGTGACCAAGCTGTGTGGTGAGAGAAGCTGACTGTGAACTTTCTTCGGACACAATCTCTTCATTTAAAATCCTTTGTCTAGAAGACTGCAGGTTTCTTCAAAATGAGAATATTTCTGAGATAAAAAGTTTGCCTTTTCACATTACAAGAATTTCCTCCTTTATCCTAACCCAAAAGATAAGATATATTCCAGAACTTTATTGATGTGTAGTAATGAATAAAAGAATAAAGTGCCCATCTCGGGTTTTCGCAATACTGTTAAGATGAAGAATTCATAGAGCGATATGCTCAAATGGAGGGAGGTCAAATGTATAAAGCTTTCAGTAATCTCAAAAGAAGCCAAAATTACATCCTGACGCCTCTTTCCCTGGTTGTTTGACATTTTGGTGGCAAAGAAGTTGCATCAAGTTGCCAGGTGTGTATTCTAGAGGAAAAAAAAATGACATGCCTGTTTGATCAGAATAATCATAAAGCTGAATAGTGCAGTTTCTTAGTGAATGTGCACAGCGTTGTATGGAAAGGCCTAATGAAATAGGAAGAAGCAATTGCCTATATCAAAAGAAAAAGTGGGTTGGGGTATTTCTCTAATAACTACAGATATCATCACAGAACAAAATATATTAAGATGAAGATTTCTGGAGGAGTCATAAGCTTTTTTAAAACTTTAAGCTTTATTTCAAAAGCTTATGCATGTATAAATTGAATGTATTTCTCTGCCCGTTTGAGTGGATGTTAATCAAAAGCTTTGAAAAACAAAATTTCTATGAGTAGCTCAAATTCATCCATACTCATTAGATGCTCAATTAGGTGAAACAAACTTTTCATCATATGCCAGAGGCTTAATTTAATTTACTCAGGATAAGCAGTTAACCATATCTGTAAAGCCTGAATTTTTTAGAAATTACTTCAGGGTAGTGAAGCAAAAACTATTAAATGCTGAAAAGCTACAGGCAGACAAAAATTCAACGTTATTTATCCTAGATAGAAGGATATTTACTTGAGGTGATTGTGGGATGAAAAGCATTAAATGCCATACTATACAGGGCTCACTCACATTTTCCTTCATATACCTGAAGTGACACATAGAAGACAAGCTTTAGGAGTAAAGTGACATCAATATTAGCACAAATTATTCTTCCTTTTCCATGGCAGAATTGCTGAAACTTTTGATTGCCTTGTCCACATAGGACTTTTTCCAATAATTTACAGTCAGAGATTATGAAATAATTTATTTTCAAAGCAATAGCTAGTCCTTACCTCCTCCTTGGAGGCAAGGTAGAGTTTCAGTTCTAGTACTGCTACTTTTTTCTGTGCATTATGAAGATAAATGAATTATAACCAAACATTAGGAAGAGATGAAGCCTGGATAAGCTAAAGAGGGCAACTTTCCTACTTTGGGATTTCTGTTCAGTTCTCCTGAGGACTAAAACCAAGTTATAAAACACAAACCTACCAACTGCATATGATCAGCACACTGTTTCTACATAGAAAATGCAACTAGTTGTCATAGAACAATCCTAAAGAGATCCTGTTTTTGCAATGACTTGAAAAGTTTGGCTCCTTTAATTTATGTCTTTAAATAAAACTATTGTATTTAGGTGAGTCATCACTAATATCTGTATCAGCCAAAGATTTTAGAAAAACGAAAGGGCAAATAGTTTCAAATGCAGAATTGCTGGAATGCTACTCTTCTGATATCACTTTATCAGTATTTTTCCCCAAGTTAAAAAGACTATAGACTAGCTTCTGTCTCTGCCATAGCATTTGAATGGGGCAAGGTCACACATTTTCATCTATCTGTGAAAGACTCCTGCAGTTAACCAATATCCAGCCTAGGTAATTTTAAAGATTTTTGATACATTGTTTTTCACCCATATAACATGCGACTCAGAAGCAGCATGGCATTTAACAAAAGGTATGCGTAGGAAATGGTGGGCTGTCCATGTAACAGGGTTTCACTGTGGATTCGCTATCTTAAAAGCATTCTCCCTTTTGAGAACTGGTGGTGCCATTTGTTTGGTTTAGTTGTGCCTGGTTTTGGTTGTGCCATGGGCGCCACCATCTAATGGTGCCCACGCGCAGAAAACAGGCTCCTGAAACTTCAGGTATGTACAAGTTGTGGTAGCCACTAACTGTAAAGTCTGGATTTAACACTTACTTACACATTTAACAATTACTTAAATGTGTAAAGTGGCATGCAGGTTCTTCAGATCTGCCTGGATATAACCCAGACACTCTCATGTCCTAGCTATTGTCATGTATCCAGGTTTTTTCACTCATCAGTTATAAACTTGCTCAAAGGTAAGATTTAAATAAAAAACAGCACTCAGAAGAGTCTTCTCTGCTTATGTATCATTAACACCAATGTGGATGTGAGCCGTGTGCAGCTGGACTTTGCTTATCATTACATTAGACACTGATATATGCAGCAATATGTACAGTGATAAAGGTGTTTTATGTTCCCTAATTCAAGAAGAAAGATGCACTTGCTGATATCAAACAGCAGTAGATTTTGAAGAAAACGCTTTATGCTACATACACTGCCATCAGCCTGGGGACATGACTGACTCACAATGTTACTATTTTTTCTCTAAAGGCAGGATCACATTAAGACCATTAATTACATTTGTAGACATAGCTAACTTAATTATGTTGGGGAAATCAAGCTTCTTGCTTCAGGGTGTAAACTAATTACCACAAGGGACATCTGCGTCTCCTGGGCAGCATTGCAAGCTTGTAAAGTGCAATATGAGGCTCTTCCTTTCAGAGGTGGTTAATGCTGACCACTAACTGGACAAATAACTGACCTCTCCAGTGCAAAAAAGCTTTACTGCATATAAGTTACATGGATCTATTCTGTTGCTGAACAAACAAATTGGGACCATACTCTATGCGACTTGGATCTTCTATACTAATTCAAAGAAGAAATGAAGCCCATATGCTGAACAAGTTTAGTGGTGTAGCACTACATAAACCTGTTATCCCCATTTAGCTTATGCTTTATCAACTTTACATCTTATAGGAATGTGGAAATTAGCAGTTTTCCACAGTGAACTGGAAGGGACTTTATCAAAGTGGGATAATTCTTTTCCACAGAAGAGACTGAATCAAAGTACCTCACAGTCATAAGGTTGCAAAGTTATATACTTTTACAGAGATCAAACTTACACTTACAGTCTTTCCTGGTTAAAAAGCCTGAACTGGCAGATCTTGTTTTTACTGAGAAAGAAACAATTTCAGAGTGAAAAAATGAACTGTGAGTAATAGTGCCGTCTTTTGCACAGAAATATCAGAATCCAAAAGACAGGTTTATCTTTCTACAATGATCATGATGATGATGGTGATGACAACCTTCCAGTAATCTCAAGAAGCTTTATGTTCTACTCTGTTCTTTGAACTATCAAGGGATCAGCTTCCTTGGAACTCTGTAGTATTAGAACATAATGCCTCAGTGTATCGCCTTTTCTGTTAATAACTAAAAAAGAAGAAAATTAAAATGTTAGCAAGGAAATTAACAGAATCTGAAACTAGTTAATCATCTGGACTGGGTCCTGGAAATGGTTATAAATGGTTAAAGATTTAAAAACAGCATTGAGAACTGAAGATTCATGTTTCTGAAAATCCTTAGAGAAATCACAAAATTTATTTTTATAGTGTTATGCTGTACTGTGAAAAAAAAATATTCAGTTTGTTAAATTTTATGAGTTTTAATTGACCAGTATTTATTAGTGCTTTGAGACATGTCAATATAAATATTCAATGTGAAAAAAAAAATTGTTACTCTAAAAGATATTCAGAAGATATTTTCAAATGTTTGATCCATTTCTAATAAAATATTAAATCATGTACCCCTCTGAGAAGAGTGAAGGCCTCAACTTTCAGGGAAGGTAATGGAAATTAATAAACGGACTGCTGCAAGGTACCCAGCAGGCTGTATTTTTATAACTACCATTCCCAAACAAGACACACAATCAGATTTGGCATTCTTCTTGTTTGAAAAGGAATTGCTAAGTTTTTTTTCTGTCAAAAGTCATTATATGGTGCCAAAAATTTAAATACCTTTGTAGTTTTTAATTAAGCGTTAGCTCTAATTATCTTGGCAAGCCCTTTAAAGCGATCCTAACAAAGAGGTTAGAAAGGTTGAACAAAGAGTGATGAAGCCTCTGCCTGAGCCTTGGTCACGGGAGACTCAGTGGCAGAGGGGATCTAAAGCAGATCCAGGGCTGTGTGCCAAGAGCTTTTCATGAATGGGAGCCTATACTGAGTTTATCAGAGAAATTATCCTTGATTAGACTTCAGAAACATAACAAATTTCAACTCACTTAAAGTTACAAGGGTAAAGTGTTGCAAAGTACATGTGGAGACTTCCTACACTTTGCTAACTTAATATCCAAAATAAGCCACTTGAATCATCAGACCTGTGTTTAAAGTGTTGGTTCTTGCAAGCAATTACTCAAGTCTAGACAGTCATTGGAAGCAATGACAGCCTTATGTTTAAAGATGATGTACTGCTGTAGGTATGTAGGAACACCCAACTCTAACATTCAAGCTGAGTCACTAAATAGTACTGCTGAAAGACATAGAAAAAAGTTATTTTATACTTGTTTTCAAAAGAACAGGTTCATATTATCTTAAAGAACTTGTTTCTTACTGATCATAACCATTCTGCGTGCCTCATACCATTCACAGTTTATATATTTTCCATCTGAACTATTTTCTTTGCTCCTGCTCACACATTCAGGAATAACAAGAAATCTCCTTCAAAAGTTATTGGCATGCTTGTCTTCTTATGTATGGAGACTGGATACTAGATTCAGCCAATATTTCTATTATACCAGTAATTGAGGGACTGAAGAAAGAAAAATGTAGCTTTTTGGCTTGCTTTGATCTTTCATAGAGATTTTTGCTGTCATTAATTACAACCATCTGCACTGTCTTCCAACAAATAACATCTTGCTCATAACAACATTATTTTGTGTTTACATCATATTCCAAGGTTAAAATGACATTCCATTGAATGATATAATAATAATAATATAGCTATACTTACAAGATAAATTCCTATAATGTTCTATCAATATTAGCTCTTTATTTTTTTTTCAAATACTTGAAGTTATTCGCATAGAGAAAGCTGATAGCTAGGGAACAAACTAAGGACTCTTACATGAAGTTCAAAGCTGCACATGCAAGACTTGACCCCATGTCGCCGAGGTAAGTGGAACTGGTTCCTCCTGATTTAGCAGAGATTTCAAGACATGGACTGTGTACACATACCTGGGTTCTCTAAAGTACATTTCTGTCTATTTTTCTCTTCAGTTTCTGCTTTGTGGCTTTGATTTCACCAAATCACATAACTGTAACTCAGTCTAGTTACCATTATATGTTCCTGCTATGCCTTAGAATCTGTGGCTTTGAGATTTATACCAAACTAACTGGAAAAAATGCTTGGGCCAGCAATGTGCATTAAATAGAGAGAAAGGTACAGAGAAAGACTCTTAAGATTCAGGTCTGCTGTGCTGGTGTACAAAGCAGAGGTTACTATCACATGAGGCGTTGTGGGAGGACATTCGTTGTTCTTAGGAAGGTCAGCTGCACATTACAATATGTATGGGAACTCCGGTATAACAAGCCATAACAGGATACATCTCTTTTCTAATTTCTACAACTCGTGCGGTTAAAAAGGACAATGTAATTTATCACACTTAAAACATCCTACTTCTGGAAGAGAAACCAATAAACTTTGCAAAACCCTCTTAGACTTTTATGTTTCCTTTTAATATGCATCACACACAGATGTTAACAGGGTTTCTGTTGACCCATAATTCTTTCTTTATCAAGGGCTGATCAGAATTTAATACTAGTAATTTTAAAGGGACAAGCTTTAGGCCTGGAAATGTGCAAATAAATAAATACAGTGCTATTGCTGCTCCATTGTTAATAAAAGAAAAAATGATCTGTGCTCTCTCAAGGGATAACTAAATCTCAGAATATATTTATTTGAAGATTAGGTGCTATTGGAGATGATAACAAATCACCCAATATCTGTAAATGAGTTTTCATCCCATCTTAGCGAGCTTATGACTAGCCAGTGACCTATGTTTCTATATCCTGCATGGAAAGGCAAAATAATGCTTTGGAAATGCCTAAAGTACAACATTTAAGAAATGCACTTTGAAGAGGTAATAATATGGGTACGAATACTGATTATAAGTATGCTTTGTTATACTGGCCAATTTCTACCTCTTAAGACGATTTTCAGAAATATTACTTTACATATATATGTATGTATGTATGTATCTATGTATGTATGTATCAGCAAGGTTGCTCATCGTGCAGAAATACAAGTGCTGAGGAGAAAAATATGGGCAGAGCCAGAGACTTATACATAAAAGAGGCAGAAAGGAGTGGAATTGGGAAGCATGACCGAGTTTTAGACCAAAAGAGTGACCTATGCTCCAGTGAGTAGATAGGTGGCATGATTAGAGGAAGACAAACTATGCAGGTCTGTGAGAAGGGAGACTGAAGAGAAAATTGTAGGAGTGGAGAAGGGAAATGAAGAATAGATGAGAGAAGGAAAAAAATGCTGCAGCTTACATATACCCTGGGGTAAGAACTATGGGTTCTGGGGAAGGTAGGAGGAGGTGAGGAACAGAAGAATACAGTTAAGGTTAGTTTAAAAGCAGTCTATGTTTATTGATGCCAAACATAATTATGTTTGAAACACAGAACTACTTAGCTAAGAGGATGGCAAAAACGAGGAGGAGAGAATGAAGCTGCAGGGGTTGTTAAAATATGAGGATGAGTTACTGTGCAGAGCAGTTAGTGGATTAATTGCTGGCGTGAAAGATGACATCATCGGGATCACAGAAGAGAAAACTCCAGGAACCAAAGAGGTTAACCTCAGGAGAGGCATTGTAGTATAGGTGCCGTATGTAGGAGAACAAATGGAGAGAAGACATTTTACAGATGTTGCTCAAAAGAGTCTGGGAAGTGAGAGCTGCAAAGCAGTGGAAAGTAATGAAGAGATTCAGTACCTAAATTATTTTCTATATGAAGAAAAGTTGAGATGAGCCTAGACTGTGGCAACACAGAAATCCAGGAATGACAGTAATTGACATGTCATGAACGACTAGATTCTTCAGAAATAGCAGTTAAGAATTTTTAAAGATGGAAAGTTTATTCCAAAAACTGAGAGAGAAGGATACGAAGCGACAAGGAAAGGATACAAGGAAATGAAGGCAGCTGGATCGCACATGGATGTGATGGCCCTAAATGAAGATAATAACACTTCAGGTGGGCAAGGTGCACAGGATGAGGTGGAGATTATATCTGCAATCTGCTCATGGGAAACTGGAGTGCAATGGGGAATAGGAACAAAAGAAATGTGAGAACAGCAAGAGTGGAAAAGCAAAACAAGGAAATGGAGCAAACGGAAGTGGAGGAGAATGAATAGTGTGATATAAAAGAAGAGATGGGTAGGAGGCATGAGTGAACTGTGGAAGAATACGGTATTTTAAAAATGCCATAAAGTCAGCTTCTGTAGGAGTGTAACTCCCCTCCTGTCATCTAGGCACCTTGAAAGCCTTACTCCATGCTGCTGAAGCCATCTCTGTTCTTCCAGTCTGTCACCGTGGATTCTGCAACTCCATTTAAATGTTTAAATTTATGTTTAAATCAGATTTAGCTTAGACCATGATGCTTAAAGTCATCCATTTATGCAATGGAAAATTTCTTCCTGGTCTGTTTTTTAAGGATACAAAAATCAACAACTAATCCAAAGCCAAACAAAACCACAATTTATTGTTTTCTGATCATTCTTGTTTTCAAACGGTGGTCACTTTAAGTTTTGAAGGGTATTTTTAATAGAGAATTTAGAATTTATAAATCCATGCATGCTTCAATATTCAGGGAAAGATAATCATTATAGCAGAGTATCTGATACTGTAACTAGATCATTTAACCAGTATATTTTGTTTGAATAAATTGTACGTACGTTTGTACTTTTTTTTTTTAGACCCAGGTATAAGAATAAGCTACCAAGCTTTATTTCCAAAATTTGAATTTAAATTATGGAGTTTGGTTTTCCTATTCTTCTGAGTTCTTCTAGTTTCTTTCTTTTTTCCCCCTATTTCCTTATGAGTATGTGTCAGTATTCCTGAGATTGGACTGTCTGTGCAGTGAATTCAGATCAACCTACAAATATCATGCTGTAAATTGTTAAGTAAAATAAAATAATTAAGATGTGAAGTTACATAAAAAAATTCTTTTTGTTAATTGTGTCCATTTTCCCTTGTTATCCATTTTTGCATTCATTTGCTATTTACTGTTTGCCATGAGGCACTGTGATCAATTGACTGTATAATAAACATACTATAAATTGAGAATGGTAATAACATTGTTTGGCTTTGAAAGCATTGGCATGGTGTTCCTCTTCTCAGGCCGACATTTGCATAAAAGTCAAGCTTTATATCTTGAACTGTAGGTGCTGTAAGGTAGCGATTACCTTTGGGTTGTGTCTACGAAGGACATCAGCCCAGAGCACAGGGCCCCAGGTGCTAGCTCAGCATGCAATGGACTGCCATGTAATCAACACTGCATTTCCAAGTTTTGGCACAGTGCAGTATGGAAGAGACTATACAAGTAGTTTTGAAGCTCACTCACTCCACATTTGCCCAGGGATCTTTGCAATGTATTTCCTTGCATGATACAGATGTACTCTTAGGCATATATTTATAAAATCTTTTCCTTCAATTTTTCATTTATAAATGCAACAAATACAGCAAAAAAACTCCCCGAGTATTGTGAGTGGACTAGGATTTATTGATTTTTGCAAATTACTTGGAGCAATCCAAGACTCTCGATTTCAAAGATCTTCTTTCCTCAATTATCTTCATAACTTGGCATGTGATAATAATAAAACTGGCCACCTGCAGTCATCGCTTCTGAAAGTGCTCACATTACAAGGAACTTGTAACCATCTAGCAGTCATAACCGTCCAACCTGTAGAAGGCAGAGTATTTAACACCAGCTACATTAAATACACTTCTGTTGCAACTTTAACAGCAAGTTCCAGTACTATTCTTGTAAGCCAAATTTCAAACATATTTTAGCTTCAGCTTTTAGGCAACATGGCAGCTCTCCAATGTATCTTAAGTCATCTTGGTTATATCACATCCTGATACTTAAGTCCTCCACTAGAAAGAATGGTATGGAGCCTCGGAGCTTCCTATCAAGAAACCAAACTCATACTGCATTCAAAGTGTTGTCTCTTGTTCTGCATTTACATCTGCCATTACATAGCAACAATTAGACTATGCACAATACTCACTTTTAAGGACTCTCTTATGACCCTGGATGGAATGGTTGCTTAATGTCATGGTGGAAGAGAGATATTTTTTGAGGAATATATTTTGACGGTACAATTTTGCTTAATCACCATTATGCAGATTTGAAACTATATTTTAAATCTATGATTGATTATGAACTCTTTTGGATGGTATTTTCAATGAAGATCAGAGGAAAAGAGTATTTTAAATACAGAGTACAGACTTTGATGCCTATTCTGAATGTCTTAAAAACACATATTGTGCAATATCAAAACTTAAACTGTTTGTATAGAAACAGTTCCAACAAAATTTTAAGAAATAGCCCCACAACAAATACGGTCTTATTTTACCACATTGTAGATAGAAATTTTCATATGCCATAGACTGGAAAATAATTCCATTCCACTATTGCCATCGAGGAAGTCTTAAGAGTATGACACAAAGTTCACTGAATGCGAATCTCACTACTGTTTTCAGTGGGGTTTCAGTGAAGCTCTGTAACAACTAATGACAACATGATGTTTTGAAGGCCTGATTGTCCTTTATGATGAATCACAGATATGAATTAATGATTCACCTTCTTGCATGCTAGTGCTATGTTTAAATATAGAGAAGGTAATCGTTTCCACCTTTAATGACTGATTCTGACTCCTTGAGGAGAATTGAAATAATCATCAGACTTGTTTTATTATACTACAGATATAAACTACATGGAATAAAAGAGAGCACTCCTGGCCTTATTCTGGCTCCAGTATTTTGCTTTAATAAATGTACCTTTAAACATTTTCACTCTGCCTATGATAAGCTCTTGTACCTCAGGCTATACAGAAGATGAATCCTGTTGATTCTGTCTGAAACAAAACCACTTTTTCATGGTCAAAACAAGAGGTGCCACCTCCACCAGCTAAGCAGTGCAATCTCAAGGGCATCTGCTGGGAACATTTGTATTTTTTTCTGAAATCTGATGACACTGACAACACTGTATGGTGTCCACCCCTCACCACTCAAAAAGGAGATGCAGAAGAAAGAGATGCAAATACCTGGGAAGCCTGGGGTAGACAAAGCACACAGACTGCACGCTCTCTCAGCCTGAAGTCTGGTTCACTGAGGTGCACAAATGTCAAGGTTATTCTGCTCACTGCCTTGCAATGCAAGTACATAGAGCTGATGCAGTGAATCAAGTCTGTAACCACTGGTGACTGCAGAAGCAGCCAAATTGTGAAGAAACAGACTGCGGCACACATACTTCTTTATGACTTTTCCTCACAGTTGCCTTCATCAGAGAGCAGGGAGGGAGTGTGTAACGTGTACAATTAGCGGCTATTTTTCTGGGGCAGAGAAGGAAAAACACGGAAGTTTTCTGTCTGGCAAGAAATGTAACTGTGCCTGCAGGGAGAGGGGTGTGCTGTGGCCATGGATCCCGCAAGGACTGGGCTGCAGCTGCATGTGGTGCTGGGACAGGCACGAGCGTGAGGAGCACAGCCAAGAGCCAGCACGAGGGAGCCTCTGGGGCGGGCTGCGAGGATGTGTTTGTCTGGGGGCGGGAGGAAGCAATAGATGATGCAGAGTTTTAGCAGCGAGGAGGGAATGAGTGGCAGTAAAGAGAAAATGAGGAAAGAGCAGCAGCACAGGCAGCTGAGTATAGTGTGCTGGGTAGCAGAGCGCAGTTGAGCGTGTCCTCTCTGTCTCCCCACTGTACAGTGAGTCACAGGGAAGGCAGGCGGAGCACTAATTTACATTGTAACCACAAAAATGACTCTGTCAGTGAGCTATGGCATGTCACTTTGATACAGAAACCCAGTTTTCCTCCTCTAAAGACAGCTTCACGTATTCTTGGCAAAGCTGTAATAATAGTTAAACTGCTGGCAGTAGAATTTGTGGCATTCTTCTAATCTGTATTTTCCTAGCTTCACTCAGGAGTCTCTAGGTCTTTGAAAGATTCCTGTACGTGTCCCCTGAAGTGAAGATCAGGATCAGGGCCTCAATTTTATCCTGCACTGTCAACTGAAATATCTGATCTGTTAGAGAAAGTATTAAAGCTACTTTCAGAGATTTTGCTCCAGGAAAATATTGTGCATCTGAGAAAATTCCAAAGGAAAGCAAAGTCCTATTCAGAGCTATTTTATAAGTTTCCGTTGGGGATGATTTGGCTATGTCCAGAGAAACTGCAGATGCTACTGGAAGCAAACTTACTACATCAGATGTGCCTCTGGTGTCAGAAACTTAACAGTGTCTCAAAGGAGCTGTATGGGATTGTGCCTAAGTGAAACTAGCAGCCCAGGTTTGTTCCTGATGAAGTCAGTGACGAAGGGAAATCACCCCTACTAACTTGCTTTGTTAGTAAGCAAGAAACAGATTTCAGGATAGTCCAGATATCCTGTCCTTTCAGTGTGTTGTCTTTTGACATCTTTAGACAGACTGTCCTGGCAACAGAAGTAACTCTGACAAATAAACACCACTCAGTCCCTGCCTGCTGAATCATGTTAGAACGACAATGATTTTCCATTTCAGTGTTTATTCAAACAGTAGTTTATGTACGTAAAGCACTAAAGTTTTGACTGAAAACAGGACAAACTCCAGCATAAATGCTGTGTTTTATTGGTATTTTGTTAGACCAGCACGTACAGAATAGACTGAACAAGTATAATTTTCTTAATAGCAGGTTACTGACCTTCATTAAAGGACTTCTACAGTAGATAGCTTTGGCTGTGAAACAAAAACTGGAGAAAAGAGTCTTCTACAAAGCACTGAATCTAAATTGTAGAATGAAATTCTTACCAGAGCTACTACTCTTCAAAATATGACATCTAAAGAAAAACACTATTCATTCACCTAATGCATTAGCATCTGCAGTGACAAAGGACTCCACTAACTGTTCCTTCTTCACTAAGCTTTGATACACTCTTTTAAGAATGGTCATATTTAGTCTAACACAAACACTAAGCCAAACAGTGAAATGCCCCATACCACTCAAGATGCTGTGGATTAATAGGAGGTACAAAACTGTGCCCTGGAGGTTCTGTAATGACCTTTTCAACTTTGTTTTGGATAGAAATCACTGGCAGCAATAAGAAAGAAAAGATGTGGGTGAAAGAATATTCTGTGTAACAGCTGTAAGCCTAGGACTGACTAGAATGGTATTTGAGGGATATATTTAGATCAGTTTGTGGCAACACTCCTCATTTATTACTGCAAATATGTCAAGCACCTTGTGGGACATGAATATAGTAGCATAACCCCTATCAGCCCATTTATCAGTAAATGTAAGACGCCTAATGCCAGCATTGGAATGTCTTTAGTTGTACTGTTTTCTTATCTATTTTGGACTATTCTTCCTTTAGCTTTGGCTTCCCCACTACTGAAAATAAGAAAATTTGAGGCTATAAGGCACTCTCAGTTCACACTGGAGCAGACCCAAGTACCCACAAGTCAGTTTGTATGGCTGAAATGCACTGCATTGGACAGATGATGCAGGCTGTATTGGCAACATTTGGGATATTCCCACTTAACAGCTGATTTGCAGCTTCACCATCCAGATTAGAGTGCAGGAGGCAAGGAAGAGATAGGTCCTAATTTCTATGGCTCCCTCAATGGGCCGCAGATTAAGGGGTGTTGTTGGAAGGCAGGGCTCATCCTTCTGCCCCAGGGGCAGCAAAGTCTGATACCACTTTGCAGGGAAGAAAATTAGATGGCAATACTGAAAGGAATTTATCTAACTACAATGTGCACAGCTTCCCCCACTAACACAGCAAATCCTTTGTGAATTCTGTACAAGCTTCTTCAGTCCTAGTCTACTGTACATTCACTCTATTTAAAAAGATTGGTTTTGGTCTTACTTTAAAGTTGTGGTACTTATGCATGACTTGCATATGAATGAGGTAAGTGAATTCATTACTGAGAAGCTAGATTAACTTCTGCAGCTGTTCAGCCTGGGGACCTGGTTCAGATCATGGTCAGAGTGACTGAAAATCCTTTACTGATTAAGGCAGTTTTAGGCTGCAATCTAACATAGCAAGTAGCATTAGAAATGCAAGATTGAAAAAGAAATTAAAATGACTTGCTTATGCACATTATCTACAGAATAAAGATTTTTTTTTTTTCCAGGAGGCTACTCTGCAGGTAAGTACTGATGGAAGTATATGACTCTTCCCCACAGCTGCCTGACCTTGAGGGTGTTAATTCCTGTCTTGAGTGCAGCTGTGACACTCACAGCAAGTATTCACAACCAAGATGTCAAAGGAGCTTTACAAATTGCTGATCAGATACAGGATGCTGCTTGTGACAACGAACAAAGTGAGGAGGAGAAGAATGTCCCCTTTCTTCATGTTTGACTTTTCTCACCCAGCGTTCTCTCAAAAATGGTTTTTCAGGTATGCTCAGATATTTTCTTCTGAAAATGGCACATATTTTCTTCTTTGTAGCACTGTGAATGAAGGCTAAGTGGTGGCTGCTTTCCTAACATTGTTTAAGCATGTTCCTGTTAATGGCCACGTTTCATTACTGCAAGGAGCCTTAAGATAGGAGAGGGAAGCTGCATTGTGTTTATCCCTTTCTGCACTCAGAGTTCATTGTACTATCTTGTTCTTCTTTCAGATGACAATGGCAGAGGTTATTGTGTTATAATAATTATATAAAATATTTGGATGAGACAGCCTACTTGGTAGTTTGGCAAGAGTGTTTATAGACTTGTATTATAAATACAGCTGGCATGCAAAATGATACAGAAATGTCTACAGTTAAAATGGCATATCAAAGGACAAACACGGTAGTACGACTGATCAAGAAAAAAAAAAGTGCACGAAAAGGCCCCAAAAACTAAAATCCTTGTTATGAGTAGGACAGCGATTGCCTATACAACACAGACAAATGGGAACAAAACTGAAATTTAAATAAAGAATATTGAGAGTGCAAGCTGTGGAAAGCAGATGCGGCAAAAAAAAAAAAAAATCCAAGAGAACATTCCTAAGGTAGAGAGATGAGGCAGACCATCTGTGACACACGCCATAGTACTATATAACTCCTGTGCTACTGATATGGAAGCCCGTAGCTGGGGAACGTTGGACAAAAATAAGGTGGCTTCTCTTCTTCCAAAGGTTTAGTCAGTTCTAATGCAGTGGCTGGAGAATTTTTGCTCCTTGAAGCTAAGGAGATTCATGAAGAAGACTGTGACTGGCAAATTGCATTTTACCTTGATTAACTGTAAGCAAGAGATATGAGTTCTACTATCAACAGAAAAAAAAATCACAAATTTTTGCCTTGCTTGAGTGCTGAGTTGCATTCAAATCCACTTCCCTCTCTCCTTAAAACTTTTAAAAGCAGTGCTTTAGGTTGAACCAAAGCTAGAAAGTACGACAGTAGAATTTCCAGTGTGTTGTGGTAGTTACTATTGGGGATTTTGTTTGTTTATTTTGTCTGTTACAGAACAGAAAACATATTTTAATTTTCTGTGGACTGAAGGCACCCTGGACTTATTGCTAGCAACAAAACCAGAAATCATATCAACTTTACTGGTTGCAGCACTGCTTTGAGCCAGGCATGCTGCCCAGATTGCTGGGGAACCAGGGCCCAGCAGAGCCTTCTGGGATTTCTATTCTTGGCATTTCAGCCGTGCCGCTAGGAGCCTTGGCTGCACTTGGGAGTCCTGGCAACTTCCTGCTGCTTTGAATTTCCCTCATGCTTTCGTGGTCATTGGCTTTATCTGCCAGTTAGATCTACCTGATGGGCTACTGGAATCTACCTGGGGAGCGTGGCAGGAGTCCTGAGGATCGGGGATTGCTCTGTGGCCTGGGAAATGGAGCCCCAAGGCCCCAGAGCCAGAACAGGGCTGCCACTGGGACTACTAGGAGCAAAAGTTAAAAGATTTAGAGCCTCTGTCTGCAAGTACTCCAAAAAGAGCTCTTGTAGATTTACTTGCATAAACCCTGGGTTGGTAAAAGATAATTGAAATTGTGATGTTTCATGTGAAACAATTAAGGCTCAACAGGCATTTTCCCAAATAAATTGTTTTACTGAGAAATGATTAACTTCTACGGTAAACAATGTGTATTCCTTTGCATCTTTGTTCTATGATGGCTTGAATAATTTATTTTTAAACCAAAATAATTGACAATAAATCCTCTGCATGAGAAAAGAAGCAGCAGAATTATGAATACCTATATTAACAAATTCCACATAATGTTGCATACTGGGCTAAGGATATTAAGTAGTTTATTGCTTTCACATATTAATTCTACTTTGTTATGGTATTCCTGTATTCTAAGCATAATGCGGTCACATTCATATCTTAAAGCTATCAGCTATGCAGTCATCAAAGCTATGTTCAAATTCACAAATAGAAATAATATGACAAATGGAGAAAAAAAAAAAAAAAAAAACACATGCCATTGCAGAGCTAGGATGTCAAATGGTTTTGTCTACTACCTGAGTATGAAGCTACCAGAAGACAGCATAGCAATATATGATTTTTAGCAGGATCATACAAGGCAAGGTTTGGAAAGGAAATGATGTAAGATTATGAGATCAGCTCAATTACTCTTTCTGCTCTTTATCCAGTGCTCTGCACCTGAAATTCCTTTATGTTTATGCTCTTTTAGTTATAAGTGATCCTTACCATGTATGGACTTAAACCAGTACATTCGGAATGACAAGGGGAAGAAACAGTAATGCTCCTAATTTTACGTGACTCTAACTCAGAACAGGATAGGTATATGCAGAGCCACATTGCTGATCATTCTGTCACTCTAGCCTGAGGTATACAAATAATTTCAGTGGTAGATGTGAAGAAATTTAAACTGGTTCATGTTTCTGGCATGTTCATTTCATGTCCTTAAGGGACTAACCTTGAGGCCATGCTAAAATATGTAGAAAAATCATATGGCTGACTTTTATATCTATCTATCTATACACAAGATGTTTATGTTTTGTAAAACAAAAACAAAAAAGTGTGTGTGTGTATGTTTTTACAATATAGCCCCAACGCGCAAAATGAATGCAACATTGTCCACTCTTAAAAATCAATCAACAGTGCTCTGATAACAGAAGTTCTAAGTATTTCTGATGTTTTTAATACCCCTGTTCCAAATTAGTAGATCTACACTTCTTTAAGAGAATTTGGCATTCTGTGAGCAGATGCACAATAAGTGACACTTATACCTTACTCTGTTTTTTGAGATATGCTCCATTTCCCTTCTGTATAGAGAACATGTCCAAACTCTGTTTCCCAAGCAAATAGCAGCATACTATGCCAAGATTATCACTGAAAATACTCGGTTCAGATTTGCTCTTAAAGCTTCTGGAGATTCCACTAACCACGTTTCTACACTTTGTTTGTTTGTTTGTTTTGTTAATTACCCTACAGGAAAAAAACTCATCCCTTTATTACACTTGTACCACTTCCCATCTTCTCCACTTGTACTAAGGGATTCCTACATGCCAGTGTGTCAAAATGCTTAACTGAATTACAGTCTAGTATACTTTTTTTTTTTTTTATCCATGGAAATCTACTCCTTAATACCATGGCCATAACTTTTAGTTCATTTTCCAATTATCTACAGATTTTTCAAGGAAAAACTCATTAAACCTCTACATAATTATTATATGTACAAATGCTATTCCCAGATCATTTCTCTTCTAACACCTCCTTTCCAAATCTAAGGGTGCTATGTTCTATTTTCCTGTTTGATGGTGCCTTTTGCTGGAATTAAGAATTTATAATAAATTCTTATGAATTCTAGATGGATGGTTTAATTTCCTATTTTTTTCAGAATTTTGAAATCAAAAGCACCTCAGTGTAAAAACAGACGTTTTACTCTTGTTTACATGCTAAAAATCTTCCATCTTAAAAAAAAAAAAAAAAAAAAAAAAAAAAAAAAAAAAAAGTCATGTGAAATATTTTTTTTTCCAGAGATATTTACTTTATACTTTTAATTTTTGTGAATGGAAAGCACTTTGGACTTAGCCTACTCTCAGGAATAAAAGTGGAAGGAATATCAGCTAGCTGGCTTCCAGTGTCCCCACCATTACTCTGAGACCAGGATTCTACGTTACTCTACAGCTCCTCAGCTGTACTGACATTAGAACTAACTGTGTATTCTTTTCCCATCTCTAAATCTTTGCATTTATTATAATTATAAAGAAATTCTGTCTTCTAATGTCCTCTGCTAGTTTTAACTTAGCTTGGCAATTCATATGTCTTCTGGTCTCTTTACCTTAACTATTGTTGAATATATTGCCATTGCATTTCAAATAACCCAAGATGAACTCCTAGCTCTTCTGCTCCTGGTCTCCTGCCCCTGGCATGAGCTAGGCTGGCAAAGAAGGACAAAACAAAGTGCTCAGAAATCTCTATGCCAGGATGAGAAAGTGAAGAGACAGGGTTGGCATTGGTTTGTGGTGGGTTTAGGGAAGCTAGTTATGAATTTAGGGCAAAAAAAGTAGGTTGGGATGATTCACGTTCTTTTTCCTCATCTGGAACTGGGCCTGCCTAGGTACCACCACTTTAGTTCATCAGGACTGATTTGCCTGTGCTATCTGTGTTAAAGTAAGCATGAGTATAAATGACTCCAGCAAGAGAATTCCAGCAACTGTGGATTTAAGGAAGTGGAAATTTAAGGCAGATGAAGCTGTTGTACACGAGACTCTGAGCAGCACTATGTGATGTTCAGTACTTCTCCTACAGCTCAACGCACGATTCTTGCTTTGCCAGAAGACCTGGAAGGCTAGGCATTTGTGGGAAATATTGAATCCCACCCCAGGTAACAAGATGGCACACTATGACCACTTCTGTCTCGTGTCACCTCTGTACACCAGTCAAATGTTACTTATCTGATCCTAACATCTTGCTTCCTTTCAGCTGTTAGAATGAGATAAATTATTTATACTGTGTAGTATGATTTGGAATGATACAAAGGAAGCAGGGACTGTAACAATCTCATATTGTCAAACACTTTACAGTCCTCTCAAAGATGGGATTCCCTGCTTGATCAGAAACTTGTTGGAATAATCAATATTTCATTGTCAAAAAGAAAGGATGTATTGAGTAGGATTCTACTGGGGACAGTACTGAGTGATGTACTAGTCAATATTTTGCTTATTGTATGGATGATGGAAGGAGAAGGCACAGTGACTATCTATGGGCAGCACCAAGTCAGGAGGGATTGCAACAGCACTGAAGAATTCAAAGTAATCTTGTCAAGACTCCTTGACTGTCTAGTACAATTTAATTACGATGACTGCTTTACCATTAGTTCTTTAATAAGCACCTCCTATGTGTAAAGTTCAAGTCACAAAGGCTTTTGCAGAACTGTGTTTTGGTACTTGCAGGGGAATTCAGCACATATCTTACTAAGGATTTTACAAAAATCTACCTTTAAGCAAAGAAACTGTAATTTACAAACTCATCAGATTGAGTTTGTTATATATATAATTATATAGAGTTTTGCTAATGTGATCAGCAGCATAGGTGAAACTATATATTCTGTGCAAGCATCTCAAATGGCTAAAAAGAGAAATTTTGACTAAAGAATCTTCTAACTCTTTGTAGCCTTGAGACAAAAAATAGAGCATTGGGGTATTAAAGAAATCTCTCCATACTAATTACAACTGTCATCCAGCTGACAAAGCTGGCTTCCTCTAACTAAAACGTAAAGGGATTCTGTTTGTAGCTTAATGGTAAGAAATACTAGTCAGTTATTTTCTTGTGAATGAGAAATAAAATAAATAGGAAATATGAGTGTATCGTAAGATGTGTTTTCTTGTCATGAATAGGAAGATCCTTAAAGATGCTACAAGAGCTCTGAATCAGGCCCGACTAGAAACAGCTGTCTCTCTGAAACTTCTGCCATTTTGATGTGTTTTTTAAAGCTGCTTTGTAGAGTCTTCTCAGTTTTAGAATATTAAAAAGAAATTTAAAACGAAAAGCAAACCCTTCTAACTGCAGCGCAACTTTCCATAATATTCCACCTATGAGGAATATTGTGCATTATATCCACAAAATCTAAAGAGCAGCAGCTCCAGGCTGTCTGAGAACAACTGAGCTGATACTGTTATCTTGAATGTGTAGTTTTTTCTACCAGAAGAAAGGAAAATTTTCAGTAGTTTGAGATAATTTGTTTTCCATTCTTTGCTGGGAAGGTTTTCAGATCTGTTACATCAACACGTTCAACAACAGGCCATATGTCATCAGGGAGGAACCCAAACAAGGTCCTCAAAATTGGTGCAATTACTTCAAACATCTCCCTGCAGCCCCAGTTATGCTACTGCAGGTGTGCAATGCATGAAAGAAGTGGGTCCTGTCCATTCCTCACACCTGGCATCTCCTCCTGCTTCTCTGCCATCTCCTCCCTTGCCGTAGCACAAAGGTTCTACTGAAATGGAGAGGGGGAACAAGTGTTTTTTTTTTTTTTTTTTTTAATCCTGCCAGGTTATATTTTTCACCTGAGGCCTCCTCTGGCTCCCAGGCAACAAGTCAGGCTCATGGCCCTGTGGTACTGGCTTGTTGACTAAGCCAGATGAGCACTACTCTTGCTGTGCCAGGGTCTGGTGAAATGCACTCAAGAAGGAATTCAGATATTTACTGCTGATTGACCTGAAGGAGTCCAAAGGGAAATTAGCAATTCTAGCTTCAGAGAGGCACTTGAATAACATTTTAACCACTGAACACAGCAGCAAAAATAAAATCCTGAACAACCGCTTTTTAAGTAAGCAGCATCTATCCTGTGCAGTGAATAAATTGGGGATCCCCAGGTTAGGGATCCCTGGGGAAAAAAATGGCATGTGATCATGTGTTTAAGCTATCTCATAAAATTTGCCAAATTAGCAGCACACAAAAAACTCGTATTTTGATCTGAAATGTTTAGCCACGTGACTTTAACAAAATGTCACTGCAGTTTTTGCATGGCAACTGCATCCTTGTATGCAACTTTTTCCGTCAGTAAAAAGGAACTTTTTCCATCTTCTGGTCAGTGAAAGCTTGAGGGTTGTGGGTGGGGGGGTGCTTGAGGCTTGCTGCAGATAGGAGGTGGAAGGGGAGCTGTCCCTGAGGCTGCTCGCAAGGGCATGAGTTGGAGCAAAACTCCACAAAAAGTATCTGTTTGGAGCAGATTTCAAAAGCAAAGAAAGAAGAGTTAACAGCATTTGTCCAGAATAAGACAGGGTAGAAACAAAGAAAAAGCACAATGGTAAAACAAGGAGACAAAAAAGCAATAAATTACATATTTTATGTCAACGGAAAACATTTTTGTAGCTCTTCATATGACAGAAGGCTGTCTAGTAAATCACAATAATATTCAACATTAAATGAGATGCATGTTACAATAACTCTATCATTTAATAGATCAAATGCAAAAATGTCATTGTTTATAGACTATTTACTGAAACAAATACACCTGGGAATGAACTGTATTAATCAGCAGGTGACCCCTATGTATCCCAGTCTTTCCAAGGAAGCTGAGTGTGTTCCCTGCACGCATCCAACAGTATTAAGAGAGTGTTGTACTGTGTATGGAGCTAGTATGCAAGCAGCTGCTGTTCTGCTTCTGCTGAAGTGGGGAAATAGGATGGGTCCCATAAGCTCTTAGTAACTCTGTTTATGTGCTGTGTAATGTATTATGCAAATGCTCTCCTTTAAACATTAATTTGAGGTCAGTGTGGAAAAACATCAATATTCTTGCATTGGTTGAGAGAATGTTCTTTGATAAGTTTAGTTGCAAATTTTAATAATTTATTATTGCAACTTATATTAATCCATTTGATCTTGTCATGGTCAATACCCCCTTTGCTGTGCTTCAATCACTTTAATATATATTAAAATCATTTTGACCTATTTAATTAATAACTGCCCTAACAAAATTCTGCACTTGATTCAATGGCTTATTCCTACTTTGTGACCAAATACTGGCCAGCTGGGCTCATCGTGGGGCTGAATGCCCAGAGTTTTCCAGAGTGACAGACCAAAACAATGATATGTAGACTGAGGCCAAGCCACATTATGAAAGCTTGGACTTGAAATGGCATATTACATATTCATGTTTGGAAAAAGGAAGCCTGATTATCTTTGTGTAGATATAATTGTGGCTTAACTGGTAGCTAAGATAATGTGTTTGTGTCTGAAAAAAAAATTGTATGGTTTGCCTGTTCATGATAAAATGATGAGTGTTGGAAGAGAAGATTGGATTAAACAGCCAAGCAAGGGCTAATGAAAACAGAATGGTTGCAATCCAGCAGAAAGTTAGCAAAGAAGTTGGGCTGCAGGGCTGGAGCCAGGCATAACAGTTATGGAAATTCAGAGGACATAAAGGTTATGAATCAGGTATGTAGGCTTTTGCAGGTACCTGATGTTGCATGTGAACTGGTTTTATCTGGTGCTGACGTGCGTGCTTAGTTTGTGGCTACATTTAACTGGTTAAGAAATACAAAATCAGTTTGTTAGAAGACTAAATCTAGCATGAAAGTGTGATATGTACTTTTCTGTGTTTTATGGGAGCCACAAGTCTTTGGCACTGTGAAGCTATGCCATTGTCACTCTATCAGTAGCATACTTGCTATTGACAGCATGCTCTTTGCCATACTGTCTGATGTTTACATAAATTAAGACATGAAAACACTGTTGGACCTACCCTTTATTTTAGGCTAGATTACCTGGTTCATAAGGGAAGGAGACTAAAGGTTCCTATAGAAATACTGTAGGAAAATGGCAAAATATTGTTTTAAGGAACACTGGGTATGAAATCATAAGTGATCTGAGTTTAGCTATTGCTATTGGTGACTTGGTGTGCACTGAAGAAGGAAAAGCGATATACTCCCATTTCATACAAATCGTTTGTCAAGAAATTTATGCATGTGAGAGGATCAATCTACTAATTATTTAACACTTAAAAAAGATGAGTGTGCTACTCCAGAGAATGATAAAATATTAAATCACAATATTCTGCTGTCAGGTGCTACATAGGAACTTGGCTGCGAGCTGCACTGCTAGAACAGGTAATTGCCAATGAGGGTCCTCAACAAAGGTTTTGAGGACAGCTTGTGCCCACATATTTCTAGATTTGCAAGATGCATGCAAAGCAGTTTCTGTGCAGATAAACTGCATACAAAACTGCCACAACTATGTACACAAGTTATAAATGTTTGTTTATATGTATACATGTGTGTGTGGCTGGAGGGTCAACTACTTACAGTTATGCCTTAGACAAGAGCAAAGCAATAAGCAATTCCTATTCCACCTCTCTTATTGACTAAGTAGGCAAGAAAAACCTGAGGCAGGAAACAAATATATATATATATATGTGTGTGTGTGTTCATGTATATGGATGGAATGATCCTTTGCAACTATCATTGTTATTTCCTAGTTTTAGTTGTGGTAATTTTTATTTTGGAACTTTTTTTTAAGACAGTGCTTTTTATAAAGCAGAAGAGAGGGGAAAGGGAGGAAGGTTATTGCCTTGACTCTTCTGTAGTCCATGTGCAGTGTGATGCTAACTGGGCACTTGCTGTGTGAAGCACTGCTTGCTGTTAAGCAAATGACTGGTGGTGCTGATGGTTGCTCCATGGGCAAACACGAACGAGAATTTTTGTTTGCTATTTTGTCTTGTTTCTAGCAGTTGGGTATGTGTCTTCTCACATCTTTCCAGTCATCTCTCTCCCAGTTGCTAGACCCAACCTCCTATGTTCCCTCCTGGTCTTCATATTACAATGTATCTCTGATAACTCTATTTACTCTCCATCTTTCTCCAATTCAAGCTCCTTTCCTTTTGCATAAGGCCATTATTTTTTCTGTCTTTTTATGTGTGTCTGCATGTGTGGGTATATGTGTCTGTCCTTGGCTAGTCTGTCCAGCACTGCATTTCTCCATCGTGTCTTTTCTCTGTTCTGTTTTGTTCTCTTAGTAGCCTCATTCTGAGCTACTGAACCAGGAATTTTTGCAAATTATTTGACTGGTGGTGGACAGCCATCTTGGAAACTCTCTTTCCGTGGTTAAATTAGCCAAAATTTAAGTAATCAGAAATGAACTATATTAGAAGTGTCATAGAATCTACAAATATTTATAAGAAAATATTAAAATAAAGTGTTGTTCTTCCATACCGAAGTCAGAATTCTTGTTCTGGGATATTAAAAAAAAAAAGTCAATAGCAGTTAGAATTAATTATTCATCATGAGGCGCTCAGAGATTCTGAATTATGCAGAGAAACATTCGTCTAAATTTTCCAAGAGTATACAGAATTGAAGCAAGATTAGTTTGAATTGTTTATGATGGGGGACTCAAAGGCACTGATCTGCCTATGTTTATCATATATGAACATAAAAAATATATGAATGAAAAAAAATTGGTCAACAAACCCAATTCTTGGACTGATCTCAAGGTTGCTTTCATGATTTGTACTGTGTCCTCTTCATTCTGTTTGTTCGGAATTACTAATTATATCACTTAAGTACAATTACTTAGTAGTTTTCACCTTTGGTATGTTTAAAATATACATTTATATATTTGCATGGTATCACACTTCAGTAGCACAATATCTATCCTTCTATTGTGGATGTTTTTAAAAAGAGCTGACTGAAGTTTTGAATTTTTGGTGTTTATGATGTTCTGGTGGTTCAATATTGAACATAGGATGACTGAACATACTGAAACTTTTTACTTTATGGAAAGTTTTATCAAAAACTAATAATTTTGAAAAAAATGATTATCCTTGAGCCCCGTTGGGAATGGGATGGGACATGGAGAAACATTTTTAATGGCTGGTTCTTGACTATTCTGTTTGGTTTTGCTTTCAGTTTTGAGATACAGATAATGAGTGGTACAAATCACCTATGCAATCCTATATATTAAAAGTAAAACTTTGTAAACAAAATCACTTCTATAGATTGAAAGATAGCCTGTAGGATAAAATTTGGAACAAAATATCCCACAAAGGACTATATAGCCTTTAGAAAAACTGAGTTTTGGATTATTTCTAAAAAAAAAAGTTATATCAAAAATCTTTTCTAAGCTAATTTATTAAAAAGTAAATAATATATCAGTGATAATACAATAAAAGTTCTTTGTAACCGTCTGTTCCTTTCTTAATCAAAGAGACTATTTTAATTTTCCTTATATGCTCAAGAGAAATGTAGACATAATTTTTCTATATTCATTAAACTTTAATCTTTCAATATATGAATATACCTCTACAATAAAGTATGTTAATGTTTCCTTACCTCTATGGAGGGAAATATATGTATGTCTGTGTTCATATTTGTTATCTCAGTCCTAGGCTGTGCTCTCTCAGATTGGGATTCATTAGATGAGAAAAACGACTTCTCCATTTTCAGTTTCATATAGGAAATATGGTCCATACTGCAAAACTGCAGATTAATATCTATTGAATATTAGCTTTCAAATTAATTTATCCTGGATTTTCTTTGCATTTCTTTTTTTCTTTTCTTTGCATTTCTTTTTTTCTTTTCTTTGCATTTCTTTTTTTCTTTTCTTTGCATTTCTTTTTTTCTTTTCTATATTTTTCTAAAGCTCCACAGCTTTACTAGCACAAGTACTCAAGAGAATTTTTATTTAAAAGAACTTAGGTATTTCCACAAAGCAAATTTTAGACTACTCTTATGTTGACTATTGCACTCAGGTACATAACCATTACTGGTGAGAATTTTAAGTTGTTTACATAAATTCTATTAGGAAACAGACAGTATAATGTCTGCTATATCCATGAGCAGTGCAATGCAAATGAAGTGCTCAAAACAATGTGCCCACCAGAAATTATTAGCTGCCTGTGTTCACCAATAATATTGAATAATGAATGTCTGAGAACATTGCCATTTGTTAGTGGGCAATTTGCAAGGAAAAGAGAATATTTGTCAAATAAATTGTGCATTACAAATCATACCCTCTGTTTTCCTTTTATATGAAGTTGGCTACGATAAATCTGTTCTTTGAAAATCCCTGAACTCTTTCAGGCTACGCTTCCACTATTATTTCAAAGTCTTCACACTTCATGTTCTCCATACTAATTTTTAAAAAATAGTGGGATGCTTCATCTCCTAGCAGAAATAAGTACCTGGTGTCAGTAGCATCATTATTTAACAGTAATTCTAAGCAGTAGGATTTATCTTTTAATGTTGGTCATTAGGAAACATTTTATAGAAGTCATACGTTCAGAAATCTCTTGGCTTACGTGCTGGACTCATTGCGGTTGATCTTGTTGTGTTTTGAAATGGGAGAGTCATTATGGGAGAGTCTACCTTGATTTCAGCAAGACTTTCGACACAGTCTCCCATAACATTCTCATAAGAAAGCTCTGGAAGTGTGGACTGCATGAGTGGACAGTGAAGTGGATTGAGGACCGTCTGGATGGCAGAGCCCAGAGGGTGGTGATAAATGGGGTCGAGTCTTTTTCCGGACCTGTGGCCACTGGTGTCCCCCAGGGGTCAATACCGGGTGCAGGGCTGTTCAGCTTGTTCATCAATGACTCAGACGAGGGCACAGAGTGCACCCTGAGCAAGTCAGCAGATGACACCAAACTGGGAGGAGTGGCCAACACTCCCGAGGGCTGCGCTGCCATTCAGAGGGACCTGGACAGGATGAAGAGTTGGGCAGAGAGGAACCTCCTGAGGTTCAACAAGGACAAGTGCAGGGTCCTACATCTGTGGAGAAATAACCCCAGGCACTAGGACAGATTTAGGGAAAGCAGCTCCGCAGAGAGGGATTTGAGATTCCTGCTTGACAAGTTGACCATGAGTCAGCAATGTGCCCTCGTGGCCAAGAAGGCCCATGGGCTCCTGGCTGCATGAGGAGGAGCGTTGCCAGCAGGTCGAGGGAGGGGATCCTGCCCCTCTGCTCAGCTCTGGTGAGGCTGCACCTGAGTATTAGGGGCAGCTCTGGGCTCCCCAGGACAAGAGGGACGTGGAGCCTCTAGAGAGGGTCCAGCAGAGAGCAACAAAGATGATTAAGGGACTGGAGCATTTGTCATATGAGGAAAGATTAAGCGAGCTGGGCCTGTTCAGCCTGGAGAAGAGAAGATTGAGAGGAAATCTGATTAACGTGTTCAGGTACCTGGGGGATGAATGTAGGCAGAATGTGGCCAGGCTCTTCACTGTGGTGGCTGGTGACAGGACAAGTCACAATGGGTACAAACCAAAACACAGGAAGCTCCACCTCTACGTGAGGAAGAACTTCTTTCCTGTGAGGGTGCCAGAGCCCTGGCACAGGCTGCCCAGAGAGGCTGTGGAGTCTCCTTCTCCGGAGATCTTCCAAACCCGCTTGGATGTCGCCCTGTGCCCCGTGCTCTGGGTGTCCCTGCTGGAGCGGGGGGTTGGACTAGATGATCTCTCTAGAGGCCCCTTCCAACCTGAACCATGCTGTCATTCTGTGAAATATTTTAATGTAGTAAATGATCTTCAGAGTGATTCAGGAGAGATTCCTTTCTGAAATAATTTCCTTTGCATTATAGAAACCAGTAAAACAACCGTTCCAACTGTTGATTGTTTCCTTTTATTACTCTCTGAGGTAGATTTGAGTTTTGTCTGAGTGATACTTCCAAAGCCTAGGAAGGATGTGAAAGGCTGTTAAAGCCCAAGGTAAGACATACCTAATGCCTTTTGCTTTAATTTGTATTTTTCTTTAGCCTGGACTAAGCATTGAAATATACAACTTAATCAAGGTCACTGGCTGTTAGTCTGAAGTGTTATCTTCCAGTTCTGTTTGGTCTACTTTCCTACTGCCTATTTAAACCCTGGGAATTACTACGCTGTCACATTTTGTTGTGTTTTTCTCTATGAGCTTTTGTTCCTCTTCTGTGCTTTCCTTCTGTTCCTGTTCCTTTCTGCTGCGCTTGTGGACAAAACAAATCTGTGCTGTTAGTTCACCAGAGACTGGAAAACTCATTCGTGGAACAAAGTCCAACTTATAGAGTTAGTGGCCTGCAAAGAAGTGGGAGAGCGTCACTATGATTTATTGAATGATTTCCTTAACATCACTTAAATCTTGCTGCTACTTGCTCTGTGCTTTTACCTTCCAAACTACCTGTTTTAATAACTGGCAGTGAAAATGGATGCTGCCTGTATAAGTTTTGTTGTCTTTTCCCTGCTATAGGCAGCATGTCAGAGGAGAGAGAACTCACAAGATAGATCTCACTAATCTGGTTTATTGCAAGTCATGATTAAAATAATGGTTTATTCTATCCAAAATGAATCCCCTCCTTCAAGTGCCCTCTCAATGCACATCTGATGATACTATTTTCAAATTCAGATGTTCAAATGTCTCTATTTTAAGTTAAACAGATTTTTTTTCTTTTTTTTTTTTAATCACACACATTTACAATAATCTCAGCTACTAATTTGGCTGCTTGAATTCTCATGTTGGAATTTTTGTTTTCTTTTATTTGAAAATACAATATTTTAATAGTGCTGTGGGAAAAAATGGTTTCTCTTCTGCTGTTTCTGATATGCTTGTGAATGGAATAAGGTAGTATCTCTGTTTCTGAGGGCAGAGTCTTGTAACATTTCATCTAAGTGTTTGTAGAAAAAAAAGTTATGTGGTAAATAAATTATAAATGAGAATGTGTGCATTTTTGATTTCAGGAATATTTATGATGTGAATGCTGAGAATACTACTTAAAACCGATGTCTTCAGTGGTCGCATATGAAGAGTTTTTGTTTCCCCCTGTATAGTACATTGTTAACATTAACTTTCATTCTGATTTGGGATAAAAGTTTTTTCTTTTGAAATAATTTTAAAAACTAAACCACCTGTTATAAATCACAATGTAAAGTAAAAGTGTAATATGCTCTCTCAATAGATTTGATAGTGGAAGAAATTTACCCTTTTGGATCAAATTGACCCATTCTTTAGTTTGATTTATTTTCAAAAAATGATACTTTGTTTGGAATATATAGAATTTTGTCATATAAATTAATATTTATATTTTGAAATATCACATTAACTAATCCATAAAATTTTATAGATTATAAATTATACAATTATTTATTCAAATTATATTTTTAATAGTTGGTCAGGAAAAATGCACCGTTAAAATGTTGAGGAGTTATAAAGTAGTGATGCAGACGGTTACAACTACTTATTTGTGTATAATTACATGTATAAAAAATGTGATTATAAATCATCATTCTTAATACCATACAAGACTAGTATTTCTAATATAAAACTTTTAAAATTCATTAAATGTATTTCTGTTAATCTGTTTATTTTGCAATACTCATATATCAAACTGACTCTCCAGATAAGAATGCATTGTTTTTCTGTTTAGTAATTTTCTCTAAGACGTGATGAAAATATCAAAATTTGTGTTAGATCTGAAGGCATGAAAAATCTAGTGCATTTAGCTCTTTGCCTGTCAGGGAAGCTTTAATAACTTCCTAAAAAGTTACTATATCAGGATTTTCCCAGGAAGTCATACCAGTTCAGGTCTGAATATAATTGCTTTTGTAAATGTTAGCAGCTGTAGGATATCAAGATTTTAATTTACCGGGGGAAATAACTACTCAACCATGCAGTGTATTTGACATTGACTTGATCCTGGTATGATTTATGAGGTGATAACTTTGATTCAATAGCTGGTACACTCATTGTAATTCACTGAAAGGTGACTGATTTGACATAGAGTGGTTGCACTTGAAATGGTAATTCTCTTTTCGTTGCTTCTCCTCATTTGTGAGAGACCCTTTATAGTTAAAGGAGGGATAGCACTGGAACTGATGACCACTCCAAAGCTGGAATGAACTTTTGAAATGTGACCCCTGCAAAAAACGTTTGCTTTGATGGATGTTTCCAATTCCTATTCTGGTAGGTGATATACCTTATGAGATTTTTGCAGAGTTGTATGGTGTTTTGAACAGACTAAATCTATACCATAATGTAAACTTTACGTGTGTTATAGAAGTTTACTGTTTCAGCTTCAGGAGTTGCATAGTGCTGTAAATTTCTACTCCAAAAGCACAGCAAAGGTTGGCAATGCAAAACTTTATTCTGTATATCATTTCTGTAGAGAAAATGCTTAGATTTACTTTTACTTTATGATGTTGATTTCCAGGCTGCTAGCACTGCAAGTTCAGATTTGTGAATGTCATGCCACATTGGTTGTTTTCCATTTTGAACATCTTTGACATCTTTGCTAGTAAGAACAGGGCAAATTAAGTCTCCATTTACACCTGTGCGGCTGCATTGACCATTGTGTTTCTTAGTTATAGTCATGGAAAATTCAAGAACTTATCAAAAGTTTCAGTTTTATCTATTTATTTATTTTTCAATGCAATCAGCAAATATAAGTATTTAGGATTCTTCATAAAGCTGTGCTTGAGATAAAATATTATTAAAAAACCCTGAAATTAAATGTTATATTCTTATTCCTCACTACTCCTAGTTGTCATAGTGTGTGATTTTACACATTTTTTTATATATAACACACATATATATAATATTATTTTATATACCTTAACCTTAAATGCACCTGTTACTTACATTTCTGGAAGAGTTAGAAATGAAATTATCAAATATCTGATTTTAAGAAGGGGCAGATCTCAATCTTACATTAGGTTAAATCTGTCAGTAAAGTGGAATAAAACATTTGTTGGAGTTATTCTGAATTTATTTTTGTCTGAGAAGGCCATTTATATCTAAGTTATTAACAATATTGCTATAATCTTATGTTCAAGACTTCTGCAAAAACAACAACAAAAAACCCTCTTATTTTAGTTATTAGTATCAATAAAAATATGGATTTTTTTCCTGCCTCACTATGGCAGAAGAATTTTGAACTGAAGTTGAAGACTTAAATGAAGATGCAGACCATGTAGCCTCATGACTCGAGCATTTTATATTCACCGGAGTTTGGACCTACCGATAATCCAGGATGGTCAAAAAACAGAATTAAACTCTTTCTGTTATTTTAATAATGCCTATCTGTCTAGATTTAAAGTTAAGATCCAGGAGAACTTGTGATTCTATGATTCTAGAACCAATTTAGGATCATAAGATGATTCAGGTTGCAATGCACCTCTGTGAGTGCCCTCCAACTACCCAAAGCAGAGGTACCATCCATGTTACATTAGGTTGCTCAAAGCCCTATCCATTTCAGTTTTGAAAAGTGTCCAAGGATACCTTTTGCAAAACCCACCTCCAGTGGGATGTTTTTCCTTATACGTGGCTGATGTTTCCTTTGATGCAGCTTGTGACTATTGCCTCTTGCCTCTTGCTCTTTGCCTTTTACCAGGGACTCTCAATCTTCTCCCTAGCACCCTCCTTGATAGCAGAAGACAGAAGCGAGATGCCACTTAGCTTTTTCTTCTCTAGTCTAAACAAATTTTGGTCCATCACTCTCTTCTTGGGCTTCAACCCTCAAACCAAGATTTCTTTTCTGAAAACTGGACCTAAGGTGTTAATCATTTAAAAGCAAAGTGTCAGATCTATGCAGTGCTTAGATCTACTTGGTGTCTGAGTTCTCAGTTTTTTTTTTCCTGTTCTCTTCCTGAATTTAGATGGATAGCTATGTGGACTTTGCCTGAAAATTGCAGCCTTGCTTTTCTGGTCTAAAGAATTTCCTAAGCTGCTCTACAATAACATTTTAAATGTGTATGAGATAAAGGGAGAGTAGGAGGAGAGAAATAAGTAAAATATTTTTTATCATTGCAGAAGCTATGTGCATCAAAGGGGATAGTACCAAATCATTTAAAAGAATTTCTGTTGTTCCCTGGTGTCATTTTACATTACTTTATTTATTACATTTTTTTTAATGTGCCATCTTAAAAAATGAAGAGAAAAATGGAAGCAAAATCAATGTTCACATTTTAAGAGAAATCCTACTTGCTGTGTAAAAAAAAAAAAAAGAAAAAGATCTGTCATCCTAAAGACAGCATTAATCCCTCCAGTATTTATAGAGGGCTACTATCAATAAATGTGTGTGCAATAGATAGTCTAATTGCTTCATTCATAGTTGCAGGATACACGTTCTCCTCCTTGGTGACAGCAAACTTCACTTTGTTTCCTATTCAGTGTATTTCTTTTGGTGAAGATCAGGGCTGCATATCAATCATGGGAGCATCTGCTTGCATTAAACATTTCTTGCTCTTTTCCTGTGACAAGTGATTTATTGTCATGTTTGGCAGAGCTTGTGCTTGTGTCATGTCGATGCTGTTCGGAATCTCTTTCTCAAATTCTGTAATGTTTGAGCATTCGGCACTTCTAAATGCATTGCCTAATCCTCACGTAACTGGCATCGCTCAAACTGGCAGCCAAACAACTTCTCATAAGGACTTGAAAAATTTTAAGCCTTAATTAAACAAATTGTCAGATCATCTGTATGTCTGTATGCTACTCGTGACAGCTAATGTGTTTTTCTCCATTAGGAAATAAAAGATGCTGTTCCTGCTGCAGAGGAGAAATATTCACACTGCAGAGGTACTTCAAAATAAATAAGCAATAGCAATGTCAGGGAATGTCTGATGTCTGGTATGGTTTATTTACTTATTTTTTTGTTGTGTGAAGCTCAAGGTATATGTTATTTAGACCAGCTTATCTTTCCATATTCTGAGGATGTGCCTTACCTGCTCACCTGTTTTTTTTTTCTCTCTCTCCTTTTAATTGAAGACAAATCCCAACCTGTGAGTGTGTGGGTATCTTTTTTTTTTTTTACTTATGTAAATTGGTCTTTTATTTTTTTTTTTTTGCCCCAAAATATATGTATTTTCTATCCAAATTAATTTAAAATAATCATGACAGAAATCCAGACAGAAAAGTTGTCCACAGAGATCGAAACTGGAATATTTCAGCATTGGAAGTAACAGCTTCTATTGTTTGAGCTAATGAAGTTAACTGATTTTACCTATCATACATTTTAGCCACAATACTTCTCTTAAGAATAACTATTATCCCTGACCTTTTACTTTGCTTCTTTTTCTTTATATACTTTCTTCTACCCCACTTCTACCCCACTCTTCTTTTATCCTTCTTGTAGATGTCTCTCTTCTCTTCCTCATAGGTCAAGTTTCAACTAACTTTTCGCCTTCCTTCCTTCCTCCTGTCTTTCCCTTCCTCTCCCCTCCTGTCTTTCCCCTTCCCTTCTCTCCCCCTCTTCTTTTCACCCTTTTAATGACAGGAGTGTGTGTATGTTTTGTTTGTGGTTTTTTTTTTTTTAATTTTTTTTCTTTTCAAAAAATCAAACCTAATGACTTTTTTTTTCTCCCTGTTATCCCTGTTTACTCCCCAACGTATTTTCCATGTTCTCCTGCTTTCTTGTTTTCATATCATCCCATTTGTGTATCTGTTCTTCCTTCTGTTGCCCAGCAAGTCTTCATCCTCGCATCTAGCAACTGTGGGAACAAGGCGAGTCTTTTCCTAGGACCTTTTCTCAGTTTCCCACATCACCAGGAAGCTGGCCCTGAAGGAGGAATAACACTTGCTCTTACTTGCTTTGGTGCCTGTTCTTATCCACCTACTAAAAAGCATCCGTGACAACCTTTTCTCTTTCCAGAAAGAGAGGAGCTTTGTTTTATTGGAGTAGCTTAGGACACAGAACCATGCTAATTATGGAGAAGCGGACACAAATAATAAAGCTAAACAGAATTTCCAAGATATTGTATATCCTGTTGAATTGACCTTCCACTTGCTACTTTTAATGAATCACCTTATCTGGAGTGGCTATGCGTATCCATCAGTGAGTTTAAGGAGATGGTTTTGTGAAAGAAGATCCTTGCAACCAGAGAATGATTTTCCTTTTCTCAAGGTGGTAGTTTTGGGGTTAATGAGTTTAAGACAAAATTGGCATGTCTATTGAGTCATATGGCTACTATTGCCATTTGTGCAAGCATTTAGCATAATGATCTCACAAAAAGCTTTTGGAACAGCACCCAACTGCTTGACTAGGGGCTCATTCTCATAATCCGTTCCTAAAAGCACTGTGTCTACATTGCTTACAGCTTGCTCAGAGAATGGAGTAGCACTTTTGTTCCTGGCTTGTGCAATTGTGAACATACTATGCTTGACCTGCTTTACTTTGGCTGCCAGTGGAGTGGCAGATCAACTTTAACCAGGCTCTGTGGGTTTTGAAAGGCTTTTGTGAAGCTGTGCCTGTGTGTTTGTTCATTCCTAGCTGATAGGGATACTCTACAGGCACTTTTCTAGGTACATTCATAGGCCTTTGCGGGACTGCATCTTGCAATTCAGTCGCTGCCACAATAATAGGTCTGTATCCCCCCTCTTTGAGAAAATGTCTCAAATAAATACCTTACTTAGCTTGTGCTCAAGCAACTGTGGGAAATTCTGTAGCTCTTGTAGTTCTTGTTTATTCTCTATCTGTTCCCTTGACCAGTTTAAGAAGTTTTTGCTTGTAGTCTCCTTATAGTTTAGTACGCCTTTAGTGTGCCATTTTAGTGTGCTTTTAGTTTTGTACGTTTTTGAACTGTGCAAGCTGTTTTGTAGAAATTAAAATATTTTTACCTGGGAAAGCAAACAACAGCATATTTAATCTTCAGTTTGCTTTGTGTGCATTATATTAATATACCATGCTTGCATGCAGACTGTGTTCTTCGTAGCTTTTCTTCTGTGCATTTTGGCTGTACCTCAGGTTGTTCTGCAAGATTCTCTGGTTCCTGATGCTGAATTATATTGAAGGTGCTGGATTATGAGCTATAAATAAATAAGATGAACTGCAGAAGAAATGTGACATTTACCTTCTGGGATCGTGTTCCTTGTGAGGTTTTCTTTGTTTGTGTGTTGGTTTATTTTTTGTTTGTTTTCTTTAGTGAGGAGATGTTTGTCAGCCACTGTTCCTTCTATTAGTGCATTTGCTTATCTCCTTATGCCTTTAATTACACAAGTACTTTGAGTACTCTAGAGCATCCCACTAAAATAGCTTCATTGTGTCAGAGTTATTGTAGGATGGTGACAAAGAGAGCATTTGGAGGTCTGAAGGCAAGATGATGTTCTCTGTACAAACAAACCTCAAAGCCCTTTGGAACACCACTGTGGCCTGTGCCATCTGTGCCACTGTTGTCCTGTGCCCTGCACAACTTTTGCCAACTTTTGCAAGATTAATGACAGAATCCGAGATGCTGTGGGCATGAAGGTGCCAGTCGTCCGAGCTAACAACGGAAATGCAGACTACTCACCATTTTGAGCTCCTACCTGCTTCCAGAATGAAGCATAGTAAAGTGGGGTGAAGGGGAGGTAGAAACAAAAGCAAACAAAAAAGAATAAAAATTCCAGTAGGCTACTTCTTATTAGTGATACAACAAAAGTATGCAAAATTCTGAGTGGTATAGAGAAGATAATAGATATCTAAGGTATCAGCTGAGCTTTGTTGCTTGAGGAATGTCCTTTGGGAAAAGGACATTTGAGCTGTTCCTTAAAAAGAAACTATCCCATGCTTCCAGCCAAACCAATGAGGTTGGTTAAGAACTTTCCCGTTCTTCTGAGTTGTTCTGACCAGAACTGTAGATAGTATTGACCGTTTATATAAACCATAAATATATGTAGCAACACAGAATGTTATTAGCTTTGTTCTTTGATCCTTCTTGATGTATGAGTTGCTTTTTAAAAATATTTATTTGTCTATTTGCCTCTGCCAAGCTCTGAACTGAACTTTTCACAGAGCTACTGATTGTACTACTCTGCAGCAAGGTCTTGAAATTAATGGACTGTTGAGAACAATCCTAACTTTGTGTATGGAAGGCTTACCTCCCTCCCCCCACTCCATGTATAACTTATGCTTAATCTCATTGAATTTCATCTGCCATTTTTATTGCTGTATTCCTTAATGATGGAAGTATGCAGTTCTTCTCAGTCCTCAGCCCTACCTACAGGACTATTGGCAAAATTTGCTACCCTTTGCTTCAGGACACTAGGGATGTGCTGAAGACCACCAATGCCTGTGGAGCTCTCCTGGTAACTGCCTGTCATTGCAAGAATTAACCATTTTTATGACCTTGTGTTTCCTGTTTTTTTTTTTTTTTTTTTTTTTTAATCCATGAAAGAATCTTTCCTCTTATGGCATAGCTGTTTATTCTTCTAAAAAAAAAGCTTTTAGATCAGCTAGATAGGGCTTATTTAAATAGGCCAAAGAACTGTGTGGAATTGTAATTGCAGTACATTTATAAAATGCTATATCTGTTTTGTAAAATGCCATGCCATCATACATCCAGGTGCTCTCTCTTTATTAATTAGAACTTCTACTAATTTGTCTAGTACAAAAAACAGGCTTACAGATCCTTAATTCCTAAAGCACTCTAGAATATTAAAACAAACAAACAAACAAACAGATATGCCATACCCTAGTTCTGGTAAGTAAGGGGGATTACCTGACAACACTAGTAGTCTGGTTATTTCACCTTTGAGTTCCTTTAGACTCCTGCTTACCAGAAATCTGGATCAGGTAACTTGCTTGTGTTTGTTTTCCTGATTTACTCTACAAGCTTTTTTTTAGCCACTTCAATTTGAGACAGGTATTGAGTCTTCCACCTCAGAGTCCCATCATGGGAATCATCCCTGTTTCTTCTCCTTTGAAAAGCAATGCAAAGGATTCATGTGGCCTCAAGTCCCATAGAGATGCAGTTGCCAAAGTGAGGAAAGTATTTTTAAGGTTCACCTGTGTTTCATGGGATTTTCTGTTGCAGCCTCCAGATAGGTACATAAACCCAAGCAGTAAACAAGGTATCTGATATGCACCTATTTTTAACATTTCCTGGTGGGCTTCTTTGAGATCCCAGTGCTCAAGCCTATTGGCTGTTTTCATTCTTGAATTAGATTCCTCATTCATTCCCAATATACATGTAAATATTTCCATTTGCCCAAAACAGTTCTACATGTTGCAGTCCTGGTAGTAACTATCCAGAATAATTAGGCGATACCAAGCTGAACATCACAGGGTCTAATGCCCTGTATTGGAGTCTTACAATAAGATTTTTGCAGCTGGAAAAAAAAAATATGAATAAGCAGCTGGATATCCTATTTCATCACCGAATGACCGTGAACTGTCAGCAGGAGGTAGCTTTGAAAAAAGGCAAATATGATCCTAAGATGAATCAGGAAAAGAATTTTTAGGAGACAAAAGTATTAATGTTTTTTTCGTAACTTTAGTGAGAGGCTGCTTCTTGATTTCTTATACAGTTTTTCTTTCTTAAATTCAAAATAATTACAAAAAATTAGCCTTCTGTAAATAAGGGCTCCTTGGATGGTCAGGATGGTAGTATACCTTTCTCCTGAGTTTAGAAGAGCTAACTTTGCTTTGCCCAGTAAGAGTTGAGAGTGTATGTAAGCAGAGCTAAACCTAGAGAAAATAATGGAAAAGTAAAGGAAAACAGGGGTAAGCAAGTCATGAATTAATTTATTTTAGATATTATCTGAAGGTGCATAGTAATTAGATGCCTCCATTTCTGGATCAGTCTTCCATTACAAACTGAGAAAAGCACTTTTTTCCAAATGCATCAGGCAAACTGAGTATTCATGACAACAGGGGACAGGAGGTCCCCCCTGTTGGTCCTAATGTACAATGAAGTCTTTTAGGCATATTCTCTATGATGTGTATGCTCGCACTTAGACTATTGCCTATGATTTTTTTTTTTTATATCAAAGGAAAGAATTTGAATGAACTTCTATCACCTGAGGCACTTTTTAACTTTGATATTTGCAGAAAAGATGAGTGTAGTTCCAGCTGCTTTCTTGTCTTCTTTTGGCTTGCCAGCAGCCCTGGATCTTGGCTGATCAATGTGCATTATTACAGGGCCTGCGGTATCATCTAGCCAAATCTCCCTCATGTAGGTCTCTGATACTCTGATGAGTGTCTTTCAGCACAAATCTTGGCACTGCTGTTTCCTCATCTTGTTTACCTAGTTTGGGCCCCGCCTGGGTAACTGTGCTTTGTAGGGGATCTTCTCGATTGTCTACACAAAACTTTCCATAAATCATTTCTGCAATAGCTTGATTCAGTATCATGCATGGGATGTTTTCTGGGACATGTTAAACCAAACAGTAATTGTATAAAATAACACATAGCTCATCTTGATGAAAACTT
>JAUBNY010000342.1:0-13842 GCA_032275445.1 Crypturellus soui
GATGCCGGCGCGGGCGGTCGAGGTGGGGGCGCGGCGCGAGGGAGGGAGGGAGGGAGGGAGGGAGGGAGGCAGGCAGGCAGGCGCTGCTGGGCGCGGGGGCAGCTCTGGTGCTCCCGTGTGCGGGGAGGCGGCCCCGGTGCACCCGCGTGTGTGCGGGGGGGAGCGGTGTGTGAGGGGCCAACACGACGCTCGGTGTCGCTGGCGCTGGCCCAGGCACTGCGTCGCTTCGGCGGGAAGGTATCGTGTGAGATCTCCAGGTCTTGTGCCTGTTTTCACCAGACCTGCTCCTCCTAGAGCAGGCTCCATCGGTGTTGTCCCGCCGTGTAGCAGCCAGCTGGGGTGCGTCAGGCTGACGTGCGCTCGCCATCTGGAAGCCGGAGGTCTCTAGGCTGGCGGGGGGCTCGCGCGGCGGGGTGCGTCGTGGATGCCCGTGCGGGGCGCGAGCTGTGCCCACCCGTGGCCCTGCCCCTCCGCCGCGAGGGCCCGGCCTGGGCCACCAGCGGAGCTGCGGGATGAGGGGCGTCATGGCAGCGTGCCTGTGCCCTCGCTGCGGCCGCTGCCCCGCACTAACCTGTCTTGGGGAGCGTGGCTGAAGAATCATCGTGTATTCTGCTAGCTATGAGAAGTGGGCATTGGAGAGCAGGGAGATGCAGTTTACCTTGAAAGGTTTATCGTTACAGGAACCCTAGCTGTCAGGCTTTCCGATGTAGCCCTCTGGAAACCGTCATGTTGCCAAAATGTTCTCTGATGCGATTCTGCCTTAGGCGCAGAAACATTATGATTCATTAGGATCACATTAAATGATTACATTCAAAATAGATGTCTGCTCTGCTTTGACAGTTATGTCTTCCAGCTTATCATCCAAGGAATACTGGGAGATAACAGGACATGTGGCCAAGATACAGATCTCGGCTCATCTGGCAGTGGCTTGCTTTGAGTATGCTGGAGCTATGCTTGAGTGGCACACATCTTTCAGTCTGAAAAGTCAAGTTGTAAGGGAGAGTCTCACTTGTTTTTGTGGTAGCTGGGAGGCCTTAGTCTGTGGATCGGGCAGAGGTAAACTTGGAGACAAGCAAGCAGAGTGCCGAACAGCAGCAGAATGAAGAAGGGCTAAAGCATAGGCAGTTGGTGGGATGGTAGGAAGCAGATGCAGATTCCCTCTGATATGTGTGAGAATTATACTGACAGAAGAACAAATGGTTACAAAAGGGCTGCTTATGCACTTGACATTCAGCTTTCCAACCATTAAAATACAAGTAGGTTATGGAATAGCTTCCCAGGAGGGAGATTTTCCCAAAAGGACCAAGAACTTCAAATAAAACTTGTCAGTTTATATAAAGACATAGTTTCCCTATATGAGATACTGTATTCAGTATTTGGGTCTGTCTTTTGTTCTTTTCCTATGATATGTGGCATATCAGCTGGTTTATTTCCTCTTACGCCTTTTCCTTTAAAGCTTTTTCCTTTCTCTTTCAGATGCATCCAGTCCTAAAGGCCTTTGTGTGTGGTTCCATCAGTGGTACTTGCTCCACCCTCCTGTTCCAGCCCCTGGACCTGCTGAAAACCCGTCTGCAGACTGTGCAGCCTTCCACGCATGGGTGAGGGTGGGTGGCTGCATGGGTGCATGCTCAGTCATGGGCCTCTTCGGGGTTCCCTGGCCACAGCTTAGAGTTCAGGGGTATAACTCCCAGGTAGGGAGACTTTCTGAGACAGAGCTGTTTTTTTTATCCTGTGGAGAAGATTCAGTATTTCGCCCCAAAAGAGATAAGATAGTTCTTGTGTTGTCTACCAAGATGTAGGCACAGCAGCTGTTGTTACTCACCTGAGAGCTCCTGGAGCGGGAACGTTTCCTGGAGTGGGGACCAGGCAAATTAACTGGGTGTCCACTGTAGTCTGAAATATCCTGTGCAATTCCCACGTAACCTTTCCTGATGCAGGCAACTGCCTCCATTTGCCAGGTGCAGTCAACCATGGCAGCGTCAGGCTTTGCTCTAAAGGGAGAAATCAAAAATGCCACTGAGAGATACCTTTACCTGGTGTCACACGTGGTAGATAAGCAGGGGGTGGCAATGAAGAATGTCCAAAGAAAGCAGGCTGAGAGAAACCAGGGCACTTCTGAGGGGGCTAATGTGCAAGCAAACCCATGGAAGGTGGGATGGTTGTAAAATGTCCCTGACGGAGGGCAGAAATAGGTCACCTCTGTAGTCCTTGTTTCTTGTCTGCCTTTCAGGTCCAGTCGCATTGGGATGGTCACACTGCTCTTAAGGGTGGTTCGTACGGAGAGTCTCCTGGGACTCTGGAAAGGTGTCTCTCCAGTAAGTGTGTGTAAATGCACAAATACATCAACTATTTATTACTAACTGTGGACTGGATTTAAATGGGCAGCGCTCACAAAATTACAAATGAAACCATGTGATTAAGGAGGCTGAATTCCATTTTAATCAGTTCCCCTGAATTGAACATCGTGTTCACTGTGGGTTTGCAAGACTGAGCAGTTGAGCATTTGAATTCCTTTGCAAATCTTCTTCAACTTCATTTTTATCTGGAAGACGCTTGTTGCTAGAAAACTTCAAGTGAAGAATGTATTAAACCCTGGCATTGTTTCAAGCCACTGGCTACTCTGTGGAGTATTTTTTTCGTGTTGTTTTCCTTCCTTTGTATATTACCATTACTGCTCTTTTTTTCATTTTTTTTGTCATACAGTTTCACATCGAGTCTAGTAGTCTCTGTAAAGTTCTGTAGTACGCTTTCCCTCATGCGTGCTTTTTCTTTCTTCATCTGCTTCAGTCCTTTGCGAGATGCATTCCTGGAGTTGGGATTTACTTCAGTACTTTGTACACCATGAAGCAAAAGCTTCTCATGGACCGTTCGCCCACAGCCCTGGAGTCTGTCTTTCTGGGTGCCACTTCACGTGCAGTAGCTGGGATTTGCATGCTGCCAGTGACTGTAGTGAAGACCCGATATGAGGTGAGTGTCACTTTAAGAGCTTTATAATTAGTTCCTTGTTAATGATGTTGCCCACTTGCTCATTATGAAAAATAACTTTTTTCAAGTCTAGGAAAAAAAAAGTAGGGTGAATCAAGAAAATCTATGATTATCTGTATTGATGTGTGATAGGATGTCATGGAAATGGGCTGGTCTCTTGGCAAAAGATCGTGCTTTTTGTTTTTTACCTATAGTGTCATTCCAGTACAGGTGAGTGCACAAAAGCGTCTTAAGCTGAAGCCTTAGATTTGCAGTGGTTTTTTTTTGTTGTTGTTGTTGTCTTGTAACAGAGAGTATTTCAACTTACTTAGCTTGTTAGTAATTTAGTGGGCAATGAGATGTCTCTCACTGAGAATGAGAACTGGTTTTACTGGGAAAGAACACGATGGAGGTAGAAAATTCAGTCATCCTAAAGAACCAGTGCTAAGGACTCTCCAGAGGAAGTGGATAGAGCAAGGGAAGTTGCACTGAAAAAGTATGTACATTCTAAGGCATGATGAAAGTTCACCTTGTGCTCTAGCAAAACTGCAAATTCCCGACACTGAGGTAGAGTGGAGATTGTAGTTCTTCATCCTGGTTCACACATTATACAGAAAATGTCATGCCATGCCCCTGATTGGTAGGCAAGATGGGACAAAAATCACCATTTTAAAGTTTCAGTTTAATGCAACATGTCTGATTATAGCATCTTTTATATTTTACCTTCCTGAAAGATTGTTTTAAAGGCTGAGGTACATTGGAATGCATTTGTGCCCTTGGGACATTTTTCGTATTGCCATCTCAGCCATCACATGGAGTGCATATGAACATCTGTTTGGACTTGGTGGCCTCAGGGCGTGTAGAGAGCTTGTTGGCCTGACATACAGATGCCTTTTTACCTTTGCAGAGTGGGAGATTTGGTTATGGGAGTGTATATGGAGCTCTGAAGAATATATATCAAACGGAAGGGGCTCGCGGGATGTTCAGTGGGCTCACTGCCACCTTGCTGCGGGATGCTCCGTTCTCTGGCATCTACCTGATGTTCTACACGCAGACCAAAAAGCTCACCCCTCAGGGTAAGGCTGAACCCCAAAAGGGTTCAGGGTAAGGCTGGAAGATGTTCTTGTTCTGCAGTAAGCTATCTGCATTTCCATCAAAACATGGTTTCTTTGATGTTAGAACTGGCTGTGGCAAGGCTCATATAATCTTTCTCTGAATTCCAGTTCAAATTTAGTTTTTTGTTTGTCAGTTGTCTTAACAGTGCTAACTTTTAACTTTTAGTCACTTTTCCTCCTGAAAAGTCTTCTCTTCCCTGCCTAGATTTTGACTCCTCTAAAACTCTGCTGACGATTCTGTCAGTTGGTAGCTCCTTAGTTGTGCAGCATGGATATTACAGCACTGCTCTGTCCAAGTGAATCCCCTTTGCTCTCTGGCAGATCAGCTGGATCCAGCACTCATGCCCCTGATGAATTTTGGCTGTGGGATCTTTGCGGGAATCTTGGCTTCACTGGCAACGCAGCCTGCTGATGTCATCAAAACACACATGCAGTTATACCCACAAAAGTACCAGAGAACAACGCAAGCTATTGCCTTCATCTACAAGGTAAAGTGAATCTCATCTCCTCTTTGTTGGGCTTGAGTGAAGTTTTCCCTATACTTTGTTAACCTGGTACATCCTTCCGTGCTCACTCTTCCTCTTTGAATGAGTAGCAACTGCACAGTGTGAAATTTTAAACCTAGGGGTTAATGCTGTTTGCCTGAGACAACGCTGGCTCTAGGCTGAAACAGCTGTTCCATGCAATAAACGATGAGGATTTGAAGTGTTGGAGGCAGGTGGTGATGGACTGCTGTCTGCTTATCTCGCGTTGCAGGACTTTGGGCTGGTCGGCTTCTTCCGAGGTGGCGTGCCCCGGGCCTTGCGGCGGACGCTGATGGCGGCAATGGCATGGACTGTGTATGAACAGATGATGGAAAAAATGGGCTTGAAATCTTGACTGACTTGCACTAGAAATGACCAGCTTCACTCCTTTTCCTGCTTGCTGTGATCAGCTGGCACTGAGAAGTTCCCAGTTCCACAGATGAATGGTATTTTTTCCAGCTGGGAAGAAGAAATCCCTTTTGAGATAGGGATTAGGCCTTCTGGAAAGTAGAGGAAAGACAGACTGGATCGCCACGTCATTTGAGTAATGCATTCCAGAAGGACTGCACTTGCAGAGGGGCTGCCAAGGGAAATGGCAGGACTTCCTCAGCCTGGGAACTAGATGAGCCCCTTTTAAAAATAGCTTTGTGCTCACTACCTTTATGCAATGAGAAATTTCGGAGCAGAAGTGTTCGAGGAGAAAACAGTGAAGACAGTGCAGAACTGTCAGCCTGTTCCTTACTGGTGTGGCCATTAAAGCCATGCTGATTCACCATCTGATATTTATCCTCCTTCCTCACAGAATTTGCTCTCACAGGAGAACATTGCAGAGGATGTTAGGAGACTGGCCTCATCTCTTAATGCTTGTGTTACAGGGGTAAGTGGAAAGGAAACAAAATGCTAAAAGAAAGCCAGGAATACAGTCTGTGTAATGACTTGCCTGCTATGCTTGAGCAGAGAAGGAAACTGCAACCTCCTTGCTATACTTGCTTTTACCTAAATGAGCATCTTAACACACCTCAGGTGTGCTTCTGCCTCTACAGCAGTGCTTGCCCATGAGTTAAGAAACATATGGGACTTTAAAGTTGAGTTAGAGAGAACTGAATTGTTACCAAAGTTGTATTAATTTGCTGCAAAACATTTTTCCTGTTGTTCTGTTTCATGAATACTCCAGATTATTTTTTATTTATCCAGTTTCACTACAGGCTTACCTACTTTGTATCTTCCATTTGCTGATCCCCAGTCTCCACTGTCAGCACAAGCTGGTCCTTAGATGTTGTTTTTAGGATCATATCTTATAATGTATAAATGTATAATAGAACCAGATATTGGCACCTCAGATTTCACTGAGAAGCTGCTGTTCACTGCAGGAGGAGTATCTTTGGTTTTGGCAGGAGAAGGCTGTCCTTTTCTGTAAACTTCTTCCAAAGTTTTGAGGCCTCTGAGGGTTCAGTAGGGAGCTTTCAACCCTGGGCACCACGCGAACCCTGGACAGTTTACTAGATGACTCTTCTCTCTTTGAAGGTAGTCCGTTCAAAAATCAGTGTTCTGCTGTTACATGGGCAGTCAAACCTACTCTTTGCCTCAGCTGTGCCTTCTTCCTCATTCCTACTTTGTTGCACAGACCTGATAGTGTGTGCTTTCCAAAGTCAGGTGCAGCATTTTCCCTTCTTCACTTGTGCCTCAATGCTGTCTGGGTGAGTTGGGACTCTTGCAGCTCTCTTGGTGTTGCTGCAAATATGGACATGGAAGTCTGCATCCTATTCCATCATGTGCCTTGCAGACAATGTATCTCTGGTTCTCACTTTCTTAAATATCTATGGGTATTAGAATTTACTTGAAAACAAAAGCAGAAGTCTCTAAATATGAAGACCTGACATACTCTAGCTGTACAGGCAACTGGTATTTCCTACTGCCTTTTAAAGATTTAAGTGTAATCTGCATAACTGCTTGCCCTGCACATGAGATTTAGGAGGGGGCATAGATTGAACCAGAGTTCAGTCCCAAGAAGGTATCATGACTGACAGAAAAGGTAAATCGAGGGAGAGTCTAAGGGACAGGCTAGAGGCTTGGAAGGTGCTGCCCAGCTGTGATGGAGGACTGGCACTACACAGCATGGGAACCTGAGAGAGGTAGGAGGATCCTGTATGTGGATCCTTATATGCATTTGTCTGCATACTAAGACTAGAGCACTACATAAAATCATTTCAGTCAAAATCAGTTCGTGGCTGTGTCACCACATTCCCTCGGCTGCTTCTGACTGTCAGACTGGGGACAGATCATTTACTGTAGCCTAGATATGAAGAACTTTTCGTTTTTTTTTGCTGTCCCTCCTTCTCCTTGTAACCTGAAGGGTGCCTATGTGATCAGCAGTGGAAACTGCTGTTTATTGCCCCAAACACTACAAGCTCAGAAAGCTGGAGAATAAAGTCTAGCAGACCTGGCAGAGTGGCAACTGCATGAGCTGCTTTGAGTCCTTTATGTTTTTTAAGCATGGGATCCAACTAGCATATTATACCAGAACCCTCAATTTATTTGGAGCTTTGTGAATCTGCCGTGTGAAGTTGATCTATTTCTCATCTTAGGTTGTGGATGTGTCCAGGGATGTGGAAGGTATCCTACAAGATGCTTATTCAAATATTGTAGTTCTTGATTTAGGAAGACATCAGAAGCCTAAAATGCAGTAACACCTCAGCAGCTTTTATGCCCTATACTCTTATCAGTCAAATAATGAAGAATTAGAGTATACAGATGTCCCAGAATGTCTCAGTGTACTGTTTTTTGTTAGATATTTTTCTTTTGAATTTTCATTTCTCTCCCTGCCCTCCCCCCTGTCCCCTCTTGCTTTTTGGAGGATGAGGAAGGCTCCTTCTTGTTGCAGTAGTGTGAAAAAGTAATGCCTTTGACTTGTAAGTTAGCCTGGGCTTCTTGGAGTTTAAGAAATGGAGAATCAGCTCCTGGAAACCTTGGTACTGCAAATCCAAAATCCTTTCCGTGTGTGTGTTGGGAGAATGGGTTCTGTGGTGCAAGCTTGTTTTTCTTCAGTATTTCTTTTGTCAGGTCTCCTGTATTTTGGAGAAAAACCTCAAGTTCTGCTTTGAGGTCTTCTGAAAGCTGTATAAACATACACAGGAAGGAGACTATTTTTGAGCTCTAATCCTTACCCTTCTTTCCTCTCCACAAAAATACTGTTTCTAAAGCAATCCATTGACCTTACATCTCAAAAGCTATAAAAGTTAAGAAAGACAAATGTGTGAACTTGAAGATTAGATATATTGTTCTTGAGACCACGTGCTTCTCATTAGCAAATGGTTACTGTACAGCTGGAATCAATGTAAAATCAAAGAAAAGTTTTGGAGACTGCTACTGGATCACTTGCCTGCATGATCCCAGTCCTATTAGATGCTCATTTACAAAGATACCTTAGCTTGGTAGGTATCCAAGAGATACCTACTAAGCTGCCAGAGATGGTGGGGTTGGAAAGGCTGATGCTTTCTGTGTGACAGGGGTGCAGTCGGATCCCTCTCTGAGTTACCTGAGTTGCTGGCAACACTTCAGGAGTGAATGTGCACTGCTGTTTCAGCTTTCATTGACCATACAGCTGTGATGGCAGAATAGAACTGTTTAATCTATTGAGGCAGTCAGTATTTAAGTGAACTATAAGGACACAAGAGAAACAGATTGTTTATTTATATTTTAGAAACTTGTTTGCATTCTTCCTATGTCCAATAGAGCTTTTTTTTTTTCTCTTTTTTCACAGTTCAAAAACATATGGAGTATGGAAAATTATGTAGACTTGAGTGTTGTATCTGTATAAAATGTATAAAATATTTATGTGAGAAGAGTATATTATATATTGCTATTAAAAACTGTGGTTGCTGAAATGAACCATTATCTCTTCAGTGTTTAAAAAAAAAAAGTGGTGAAGGACTGGGAAAAGAAACTTAAGAAAGCAAAGGATGCTGCCCAAGAAAACTGTTGATTGAGTTCAGATCCAATATATGGCATATTTTCTTTCTCTCTGAGACATATAAAGGCTGTGCTAGTACAACCTAAATCTGCTTTGCCTAGAAGGAGAAGCACAGCAATGGGGAGTCTTTGTCTTTTTCATAGCTTTTTGTCTGCCTGTTGTGCGTGAAGACTGATGGAACTTGTATCCCGGTACCAATTACTGAGATAGCAACTTTTAGGAGAGGGGGCTTTTGAGCACTCTCAGGAGAGACTAAGTCTCTTAAGGCTCCTGCCCACCAGTTTCTCATATTCAGGTAACCTGACCTCAGTATACTGAGGACCAGAAATTATGTCCAGGACTTCCATTTTCTGGTGGTGCTAGATTGTGAGAATCTCATTTTCTATTATCACATCATGTTCCTGTCCTGGGATTTAATATTAGGCAGATCGTGGTAAGTGATACTTTAATATAGTTGCCTTCAAAACTTGAGATGTACGCCTTCAAAACTTGAAGGTTCCCAAAGGTCTTTTCTTTTTGCAAGATGTTGCCTAAATAACGTGTTCTTAGGTGGAGCAGTTTTCATTAGGAGTTATCACACACTCTTATCAGACAGCGTGCAGCTCCACACCAGCCAAACCCAGAGGGCTCCTGTGTGGCTCTGATATCCACTTGGGCTGGTGATAAAGCCAGTTGTTAGACACAGCCCTGCTCAGAGCTCTCCTGACACCTTGGAGAGCAGCCCCTGGCAGAGGGTGTTTCTGGCTGTTCTGCTGATGGGTTTCCCTTCTCTGAGAAGAAAAGCAAATAAGATTTCTTTATGTTGTCTTTGTAATAAAACATTAAGCTACTCATACCTTTCACCTGAACACCAGGCATGTAATCTCTGGTTCATTTATTTATTAAAACATATTATGGGACAAATATAATCCCAGGCACCAGTACTGAGCACAAAATACTCTTCATCTGAGGGTACTGTGGCAGGACCTTGTGCGATGGCCAGCCTAGGAACAAAAGGAGTAAGAAAAAAAAATGAAGTTGGGGAGAAAATCATTGCCAGCAAAGATTCCGCGAGATCACCTCGAAAGGCAGATGGTTTTGTGAGATTAGCAAAGGCCAGTGCGAGAAACCATGTCCCCTAAAGTTTTGCAGATAACATTCTGGCCTCGTTAGTCTTGCATAGTGTGTACACTGATAAAGGGGTTAGTGATGTTCCTGTAACTACCCTTTACCCGCCTGCCCCTTTTAGTAGGACCAGAAGAATAAAGGAAAGCTGTAAATGCCACTTTTGCGTGATCATCTCTTAAAAGTAATTCTTATTTCATTTGACAGATGGGAAACAAATCATTTTGGGATAGCAAGGAATTAAAGCCATTTCAAAGAAGAAAAGATTGAAGCAGCTATCATTATGTTTGTTCAGGCATTTATTTGATATTTAACAAAGCTGATTAACAGTTCATTTCTCCAAGAAAGCATGAGCAAGTAGAGGGTGACAAAAGCAGCATAGCCTAGAGTCATAGTACAATGAAGGACATATGGAGGACGATGTGCTGCTGTCAAGCAAAGATGGCATCAGGTGAGGACAGCCCGTTCTTAGGGACTGTGGATATCAGGGAAAGTCCAGCTGTCTCTGCAGCAGGGTTCTGTAATATACAGGCCAGTACTATTTTTTTCTAATTCTCCCCACTGTTCCCCACAAGAGCAAAAGCTTAAATCAACCACAAGACAAATTATCGTTTTATCCAATGTATTCCATTCTTCCCTACAACCCCCTTCTTTTAATTCATCACTAATTTTCCCTGTGTTCTAACATTTGAAAATTCTGCAGTGTCATTTCTTAGGACTCCTACCAAAAAGGCTCTGCTGGGTGGTACCTCAGGCCATGTGCTAGCACCAGCTACTACAGTCAGGGCTTTACTAGCCCTGGAAACCTCTTTGTTCACAGATGTCTGATACGTCTAACTGCTGCCAGCAGAGCTGCCCAGACCATCCTGCATACAATTCTCAGGAGAGGCTACTCATAGCGATCAAACCAGACACAGCCAGGAGTCTCCCAAAAGAAGTTAAAGATGAATGGGAATGAAGAAAACACATAAAACCTCAGGGATTCTGTGAGGTTGCCTCAAAAGGCCCAGGTAGATCCAATGGTGGTGGGCCCTTCTTCAAATGCTGAGTCTGAGCCCATGTAGGTAGACCCATCTACACCAAGTAAGGTGGAGCCCATAGGAACTGGCACACCACCAGCACTGATGGCCTCCAGGAACATCACAGCTATTGGAATAGCCTGCTGGGTGGGAAACAGAGTCCAAGAAGTTTCCATGGGCTTCAGTAAAATGAATCAGTAAAAGAACTGTTGAGTTTCAAGTGTTGAAGAGACCTTCTTTCCTGCCCTGCACTGCTCCCTAGTCAAGAGGCAGGAAGAGGTGCTCTCTCTTCTGCACCTTCTGCAGCAAGCCCTGAAGGTGGGGTGAGGAGAGGGCTTGGCTTCCTTGCAGCCCCTGTGCAACAGACACTGGGAGTGTGGTGGAAGGTCACCAGGTCACCGTGGGCTCGGAGGGGGTAGTTTTCAGTATGAGCATGACAAGGTAAATGGGTGTAGGAGAACACGAGTTTGGGTTTGGGTGATGCTATATCAGGAACATCTTATGTAAAGGTATCAAATGTGAATGTACAGGGGGGTACCTATGAGCCCGGGCCTGGAGCATGCTCAGTTCGGCCTATTGGCCGGACTGAGGAACTCATCACAGGCAAGAGGAAGGTTCCAGAAGTCCAAAGGTGGGGGCTGGAGCAATCTGCTCCAGCCAACTGACCGCCCACCTACAGGGCTCCACCAACCACCGGCGTCCGGATAATTAGCATATATCCAATCCTTTACCTCACTCCTCCCTTTCTTCTCCCCTTTACCTTCCGTATAAAAGTTGTATTCTTCCAGAATAATGTTGGGGTTGACCCTGACTCCTGCAGAGTTGTTATGTTGGCTGTCCATCGCCGGTCTCCCGTATCTGGGCAGCATCACCTTGACCTCGCCCTTCCTAACCTGATGCGGACCCGGGCTGGGATGACATCGCAAGCCGCTTCTCCCTCAGCAGACACCGGCCTGGGGGCGTAGGAGTGGGCTCCCTGCTGGGACAGCGGGAGGTGCTCGAGCGGGCGCGGCGCACCGGTATCACAAACGCATGGGCAGGCAGTCCAGGCCATAGCGGCCCTAAGGTCTGAGGGCCCTGGCCTAGACCATCCAGGGGTTTGGGGGCCCGGCATTGCGACCTGCTGCCACAAATGGGAGCATCTGTATTCAGCTGTTCTCTCCAGCTCTCTAATGGCTGCTGCTAGAGAGTCAAGGCTACTTTCAGAGCTCCCAAATGCCCTGCGCCTACCAAGAAGAACCATCTGCTCACAGATGGTCAGGTATGTCACTCAGAGAACCCATGTCTGCAGCCAAGGCGCACGGCCAAGCCCCAGGGAGTGACTGTCATCCTCTGCACAACGTGCTGAGCATTGAGCAGGTTCCTCTGTGCTTGCAAAGCTCTCACATCTCCCCAGACAGCCCAACCTCTGGGGGAGCTCTGTGACCCCTGCTGGGCTGCACTGCAAGGAGACTGGAACCCAAGCGGTAGGAGAGAGGCACTGAGCAGAGGGCAGTCCTGCAAAGTGCATCAAATGGTTTGCAGAGGAACAAAAAAAGTAAGGGAAATGAAAGAGACTCTGGGACAAAATCATTGTCATCAAGAAGTCTGTGAGAACCAATGGTGGTGGACCCCTCTCCAAACAGTAAGTTTGAACCTACAACGGTACACCACAGCACTTGGGTTGGCCTGCTGACAGCCAAGAGGACAGAGTCATCCCCAAAGATGGGCTTCTCATGGTCACTGACCTCAGCCCAGGTACCAGGCCTCTGCCAGAAGATTAAGACGAGGGGAGCTGTATGGAAAGGACCTCCTGCAGGTGTGAAGCAGAGACCACAAAGCCTCCATAAGCCAATCAACAGAAGAGCTGTTGAGTTTCAAGTATTGTGAGAGACCATCTTTCCCATCTGCACTGCTCCCTGGCCTATGGGCATCAAGAGGTGCTCTCTCTTCAGTAATGAGCACTGAGGGCAGCATGAGGAGATGGCCTGGCTTCCTTGGGGCCATGCGCCTGGGGGATGGCAGGAGTGTGGTGGAGGGTCACCAAGGTCACTGTGGGCTTAGAGATGGGAGTTTCGAGTGCTAGCATGGCAGAGCAAATGGCAGTTGCTGCCTTTACTTGCTCTATTCAGCTTTCTAAAGTGTGGTTGAAACAGAAAGTGTAACATCCTCCTCAAAGATTTTCAGAAAATAAGAGCAGATCAATTGAAGGAGCCCTCAAAAGAGTTGTTCCTTTCGAGAAGCAATGTGCTTCAATACCATCATGAAGAGAGGCTGGATTTCAACAGTGTTCCTTCCTTTCCAGTTCCTTCATTAATGGTTTTTGTCAGGAGTGGACCACTTTGTTATATCTGTAAAATACTGTCCTCCCTGTTTGGCACTTGTGAGAGTTCCTGTGCATTGCTGTGCTGGGTTTCACCTCCTTCACACACAGAGACTGTAGGAGCACAGCCTAGGGCCAGAGAGATCATCAGGGCCTGGAGCACAGGATGTAGAAAGAGAGGTGGAGGGGACTGCGTTTGTTCAGCATTCAAAAGACAAGTCTTCCTCTCAGAAGTTTTGCAGTGACTTCTCTTTTACCTCTGTTGACTTCACTGTGCTACAAATATTGTTGAAATCCACTGTACTGATAGCCGAGTTGCCAATGCTGTGAGCATAATCAAGGCCAGTGCACGTGACCTTAAAGGTGTTGGTTATTAGGACTACTTACAATATAATCAATCCTGTTCTTCCTGGCACATGAAAAAAAAATCAAGCTTCTGCTGAAGAACAGTTTTTTTTTGGTGATGGTGGTTTTTTATTTTTGTGCTTAGTCATACAACGTTTACTCAGAGTGATACTGTCGCTTTAAGCTACTAAACGTCTTTGTAAATGTCTAAGTTTGTATGTAGATGTACAGGCACACGTGTGTGTGTAAGGAAATGCATTAAGTTTTGAGCTTTATCCTTGCCTGGTTTCTCAAACTACTACCTCTATTATTGCAGCTGATGATGTGAGATCTACTAAGTTTTATGGCTCCTTGAGTCTTTCATGTGCATCACATGCACACATTTGGCTAATCTATACTTATTTAAAAGGAAAACATAAAATGTTCATGACTGATATTTAACTCTTTTCTGAATGGAATTTTTTGAAAAGAATTTTGTGGCTAGCTATTGGTGCAACCT
>JAUBNY010000342.1:13942-37650 GCA_032275445.1 Crypturellus soui
GTTCATGACTGATATTTAACTCTTTTCTGAATGGAATTTTTTGAAAAGAATTTTGTGGCTAGCTATTGGTGCAACCTTCTTGATGGGGAACAGTGTCCTTTTGTTGAAGCCCATTTTCTTTTCTTTATCCAGACCACAGCTATAAAACCCCCAAGAACCTTAATTTCAGTGTCTTATTTGCAGCAGTTCCCATAAATTGGACTGCAGATGTGACAAAAGTGCCAGAGTTTAACTGGAAATTGCTTGCAAAGCATATCTCTTATGGTCCCTTATGATCTCTGGAGCTCGCACATCGGCAGTGCTCCTAGGAGCAGTTCCATTTCTGGAGACAGAGCAGGCCGCCATCCCAGCCTGGTGGCTTGGGCAAGGACATGGACACAAAACGAGCTGCTTTTGTTTGTTCACCTCTTGCCAGCCTCTTCTGTAGATACAGCAATTCATGAGGATTTACCAAATACACTGAAGACTTTTTAAAGAATTATGTATTGTGAAGCTGATTAGCAATTATGCTTACTTTTCAGAAGCATGAAGAACAGTATCTTCAAGCAGAGGAACAGATGCAGTGATAGCACCTAACAGTAAGAAGGATCACCACCAAAATTTTATTACTTCCCCAGAAGTAATCTATGAACTTTCTATGAATTTCTAATTTCTATGAACTTTCGTAAGTCTTGCACTAGTTTGGAAAGTCAGCAAAAACTATTGCTTGGGCTCGTAAAATAATTATAGATGTATGAGCATACCAACTGCTATTTATCCAGTCTCTATTAACTACACTATTTACTTTGGCAGTTGATGGTCTTTACTATATTCTATGCCCAATTATTTACTTTTATTTGATGTACTTAGTATCCTGCTTAGAACAAAAGCAATCTGGAATTCAGAAAGAGACACTTGCAGTAGTAAGCTAAAGCAATGCAGTCTCAACAGTATAGTAAAATACACCTATACTACATTTTATCATTCTCTTCTACCCAAGTCAGGTTTGCTGACACGACATCTAGTGCCAAAGGGATAGTGGTAAGAAGTGTTTCAGAGAGTCCCTTAATGCTTTCTGACTAAATAATGTGACTCCAGGTAGGATTTTCCAAGTAACGGAGGCACACTTCAAAGTTTCAGCTGATTTCTTCACCTCAGCTGAACATTACTGTCCTGTGGCCAAGAGAGCACAAAACAACCTGCACCGGCTTTTCGGTTTCTCTGCTTCACTGCCCAGCGTGTTCACTATAGGTCACCATGACAGCAGCCCCTCCGAACACATGGGTGAACAAGCTGCAGTGGGTGAGGATCAGGCAGACACCCTCTCCTGCCAGCCCTACAACAGCATGGTGACCTTCAGCACAGATACACCATGACCAACGCATGGTAGCAAGGATTTAACTTGCAACAGCACTCTTTTAGAAAATGATGTTTAACAGTAAAGTCTCACATTTCTCAGAAATTCGTTGATATCCCCAGTGTCTAAAATTGGAGTCTGATAGGCCCTAAGCAAGGCTATGTATTTTCAGCTGACTGAGGATACCTTCTAGTGTGTTTTCAGGTGTTATTTTTAAAGATACCGGAGGGGAAGATATACTTGTATTTTGTTAGTGATTTTTGATTAAGAAGTCTTTAATCTATTTAAATAAAGAAAAAAAGCATTGAGAATAAAAAATGGATAGCCATCTTCAGCATTAGCCATTGAGACTATCAATGTTACTCCTGTAAAAGATATATTGGATTCATGGCTATAATGCTCAACATTCTATTTTAAAAGCATGAAAACGAGGCCAATTTTACCACAGCAGAAGTGACACTAAAATTGTCCTAAATTCACTAAAATTCACAGAATCACAGGATGGTTGATGTTGTAAGGTCCCTCTAGTTCATTTCATGCAAAACCCCTGCTCAAGCAGGGTGACCTAGAACAGGTTGTCCAGGATCTTGTCCAGATGGCCTTGGAGTAACTGCCAGGATGGACATTCCACAACCTCTCTAGCTAACGTGGTCCAGGGCGCAGTCACCCTCACAGTAAAGATGTGTTTTCCCACATTCAGACGGACCTTCCAATGTTTCAGGTTGTGCCCAGCCACTACTGTCCTGTCTCTGGACACCCCCAAGAGAAGTCTGGTGTAGGGAGATATGGGTCTGAGGATGCTTATGGATGTACAGGGGGGTATCCTTGACCCTCCTGTGACCCCAAGACTGGAGCAACTCAGTACAGCTAATTAGAAGGCTCCAGAAGCCCACAGGTGGGGGCTGGAGCTCCCGAAGGTGGGGGCCGGAGCAATCTGCTCCGGCCAGCAGACCGCCCACTGACGGAGCTCCGCCAACCACCGGGGGTCAGGTAATTAGCATCCACCCAATCCCCTACCTCACTCCTCCCTTTCTCCTCCCCCTTACCTTCCCTATATAAGTTGATGTATGTTCTGAATAAAGTGGGTGGTTGACCCTGACTTTTGTGAAGTTGTTATGTTGACTGTCTGGGATAGAGGCGCCCTTGATCTGGGTGGCCTAACCTGACTGTGCCCTTCCTAACCTGAGGCGGAACCTGGGCAGGGATGATGACATCAGCCGCTCCCCCCTCAGCGGACAGCGGCCCATGGGTGGTAAGAGGGGGCTCCCTGCTGGGGTAGCGGGAAGGTGTGAGAACGGGTGGCGTGGCGTGCCGGTATCAAGAACATGTTGGTGGGTGGCGGCAGGCCTTAGCAGACCGTAAGGCCTGAGGGCCCTGGCCTAGTTACATCCAGGGGTTCGGGGGGCCTGGCCAGGTGCTGCGCCGCCTTAGTCTGGCTTTGTTGTCTTTACCACCTCCCTTCAGGTATTCACATACATTAAGATGCCCCCAGAGCCTTCTCTTCTGTAGGCCCGACAACCCCAGCACTCTCAGCCTCTCCTACGACAGATGCTGATAGGTGCTCCAGCCCCTTTATGATCTTCATGGCCTTTGCTGGACTTGTTCCAGGAGTCTCACATCTCTCCTGTTCTACGGAACAAAGCACTGGACTGGCTTTGTTTCACTGGCCTTGCTGCCTGCCCTCACCCAATGTGGTGCTGCCTTTGGGTTTCCTTCTCCCTTGGATGCATAGTTTTTTTCAAAGAGGAGCAAGTGCTTCCTGTCAGGTGTAGCAACCATTCTTTGGCTTCCTGCTAGTTCTTAAAAACCGTGGCAGTGACACAGCAGCTGGATCTATTTTTCCTCCCATTTCTCCTATTTGAAATTATCAGGACAGCAATGGTAACAGAAGCAAACAGAGATCATCTACTTGTCTCAAAATCTGCAAGGAAGATGGCCCTATGCCAACTGATCTCATAGTTCAGTCACTGTGAACGGGAGCTGTCCCTATCTTGGCAAACTCATCACCAAGGGAAGTAAAAGCATAAGAAGCATGTGGAAATCTAGACTTATGCATATACCGATGCCTGGGCGGAGGCAAATGTCCAGCTGGAAAACACAGGGTGACATCCACATCATAGGACATGGCCAGCAAAGCCACGGGCAGCTGCTGTGCCTCTTCATCCTGGGAGAAACCTAGAAATGCTGCATAAATACTCCCAAGCTGGGAAGCTCTGAACGGAGACTGGTGAGAGAAGATAGGAGATTCCCCACCGCTCCCTCTACTCTTTATAGTAAAGTCTTTGAAGAATGAGTTTTTCCCTGAGAATCTGCGGGAAGGATCCATCTGGGTGCTCTTTGTGGTTCTTCATTTCAACCTGCATAACTTCATGTCTAAAGGATATGAACAATCCTGCAAAGAAGTTGTCATAATATGAAGCAAGTGTTGCGGAGAGAGAGGGGTAGCCTCGGATGAGGGGAACTGGTCCTGAGGTTGGAAAAACAGTTGTGTATTTCTGAATGCAAAGGCCGGGGAGACCCCAATTCCAAAGCATCTGGTAGCCAGGAGGGATTTTTATCTGCTCAGGGCTCCTCCAACACACAGAAGGGCCTGGCACTAGCAAATGATATCAGGCCAAGGTGACAAGTCTCAGTGACTCCAGTCTCAAATGACTATCTCCCCTGCTTCTATGGCAGCCTCCTGCCAGCGTAGTGGTACACGGATTGTTGGAGGATATGGGACACGAATAGGCCTTGGGCTGCCCTTAGGATGACCCCCTGTGCTTGCACATGCCCAGTCGTGTCACCTGGCATGACTGGGCAGATTGCAGAGCACTGGGTGGTTCATTGCATGCAAGATGGAATGTTCTGGCAGTCCAAGGGTGGGGCTAGGCACTCCCGAACGTGGGGGCCGCGGAGAGTTGCCCCGGCCAATCCGCTGTGCCACCTGAGAGCGCCACCTATGGGAGCGCGGTGGCAATTGCCCCCACCAATTATGTGTCCCACTCCTCTCATTGTCCCTCCTCCCCTAGTTCATATAGAACTTAATGTCTCCCTTAATAAAGTTGGCGGTTGACCCTAATCTCTGTGAGATTGTTTTGTCAACCGTCCCTGGGGTCCGACCTGGCAGTAGGGCTCGCTACCACCTGCCAGGGCCTCGCGGCACACCGCGTCAGGGTGCCAGAGTTAAAGCTGCTACAAGACCCCTGAGTGGAGCCTATCCCGCACTGGGAGGTTGCGAGCCACTGAAGGTAGCTGGGGAAGAGGTGACTCCCAGGAGCGACACCACCCCTCGGTAAGCTGCCCGGGAGGAAGAGGCACCGCCCCAGGGAGGGTAAGAGAGCCGGTCCACAGGGGTGAAGATCACGGCAGTGCGGGGAGGAGAGACGGTGCGCTGGTGAGGCCTTGCGGCGGGGCAGGGTGCGGTGCGGCCGGAGACGTCCCCCCTCCCCGTCCGTGAGTCCCTGTCGGGCTGGCCCCGAGCGGGTGGGCTGTCTTTAACGGATCCATGGGCTTTTTTTGCCTGGAAGCTGTGTACACTGCCATAGGCCTGTACAGAAAGTTCAGACCACCAGTTCTTCACATCTTGCAACTGTCCTGCAGAGCTATCTCTGGCAAGATGTCAATGGCAAGAGTCATCTTCCATTGTCTGAGTTATATTCATTGAAGCACAGAATTGACCACTTCTGGCCCAGACCCCCTTTCTCCCTTCGTGTAAGACCAGACTGGATTTTCAGCTCTACTCATGCTGTTTTCTGCTCTTCTCTTTTCCATCATCCCAATTTTCAATCCTTCATGGGACATCTGCTACACTTTTCAAACACCAACAGGCACCTCACCATGCATTCCGCAGCCATGTGGGCTCTACACATCCCCACAACAATGTTCTTCCTCCCCTTTGAACTCAAAGGCCTCCTCCAACAACCCTCAGACCTCTAAGTGGTGGATCCAGGTAGTATATGTAGGTCATTTGAGGACTCACTGAAAGCAGCACCAACTCTAGGACAGCTGTTAGGCAGCTGAAGAGCGTAGCTGAAGGCAGCTACCACCATGCACCTTCTCATGCTCATGCAGAAAAAAAAAAAAAAACTCCAAGCCCTGGAGACCCTCCTCCATACCTTTCCTCTCACTCAGGCACAGCAGCTACAAGGAAGCTAGGCCCTTCCTCTGCCTCACCCTCAGGGCATGAGACAGGCTGCTTCTTCCTGTCTCCAGCACAGGGTGGGAAGGAAAGGTCTTTCCAACACTTGAAACTCAACAGCTCTTTTACTGATTGGTCCACAGAGGCTGTCTGGGCTGTTTCCTGCCTGTGGGGTGTCTTTTCTGTACATCTCCCCCTCTCTTTTGTGTTCTAGCAGAGGACCAGTGGCTGAGATCTGGTTAAGGACCCCAAGAGGGCCCAGCTCTTCTTGGATGAATGTGCTGTTCTATCAGCAGACCATACCAGGCACGATGGTGTTACTGCAGACCATCTTGCTGGTGGTGGGCCACCTCCCACAAGCCCGACTATGTCAGGTGCCAGTCGAGCCTCCCTCCCCTAGTTCAGCCTTCCTCCTTTCCCCACAGCTGCTGTGCCACATGGTGCTGAGCCAGTTTCAAGGAACAAGGCTCCAGCTGAAGGGCGTGATGGGCCCTGGTCCTCTTGGGATGACTTCACTGCCTCTTGTCAGCAATGCCACATGCCATGCCTCCTTTTCTGGGGGAGTATCAACTGCCATGAGTTCAATGCCATCTTTCACTTGAATGCATCATCTTTCAGAGGGTTCATCTCCACAGGCTCTACAGTATCTCTGGAGAGAAAACCAGTGGCATCTTTCACAACAATGATCTTGTCCCATACTCTTTTTTTTCCCTTATCCTCATTCACTTTGTGCCAAGGTGCACCAATTGGTTCATTCTTTACATTCATACTGCCTCAGTCCCACAGATCCTGAATAAAAACACAAGCTGAGCTCTTCTAATTTAAAAATAAAAATGTACTTTCAAGTAGCTTCACATTCTTCATGCTTTTCTATTTATATTATGAATTGCTGATGTATCCTATTTCTTTCATCTTTTTGTTTTACTTTTTTTTAATACTGTTCTAAATTCTGAGAAATATCTTGGTTCACCTGTATGTCACAGATCTGTACACAGGGTATAGTCTTGTACCCTGCCCAGGGGCTAATGGGCACTATCCAAGAAAAAAAAAATATTTACACACATCTACTCACATCTTTGAGGACAGAAATATTAACCACTCACTACTGATGAGAATCAAGAGCAGTCTCTCAGAATAAAGCTGTTATTTTCCTGGAAAAAAAAATCCACATTAATTACTTCCCACTTAGATTGCTATAGTATTTGTGCTTTAAAGCAGAAATAAGGTTGAAGATAAAGTACACAGAGTGTTATGAAGTTGTATTTCCTATTTGAACAAACAGAGGTTTCCTTTCTCTCTCTCTTTGGTGCTCATCCATATAGCATCTGAATTTTTAAATGTACATTTTTTTTTAATATTTGGATTCTTGTTACAACCAACTTTCAGCTTAAACTATTATCAAACTATCCCCAAGATTATATCTGATATTTGAGAACAGCCTATGAACATCCTGAATTTCAGAAAAGCGAGTCTTTCCCCAGGCAGGGAGGATCTCTTTCCTCAGAGAACAGGTTTAGTTATGCACACACAGGGAACACGTGGTGAGAAACCTCTCCTAGATAGAATCAACCCCTTTTAAATCCAGGTGCTACTAAATCAAACTCTTAACAGTGAAAAAGCTGATGTAGTATGCTTCAGTAGAGGTAACTGTGCACTTAGTTTAGGAGAAGATGACGTGACAGATCAGGCAGAATTATTAGCAGCTTGATATCAAGAGCTAGGAAAGAGACAAGAGAGAAAATTAAACAGCCAGGCACATTAGAATCTGTTAGCTGAAATTGAAGTTTCCCGATCTATAAACCCCTGTCACAGCTTATCAATCATATGAGGAAGACAGAGAAGAAGCAGAAATAATTTCTTAAAGATTTCAGTAATTGGAGCAGGATGAACACAATCCAGAGTCACAGAGAGACTGAAAATAGAACCGCTCTCGACCCAAATCTTAGCAACAAGAGGGAGAAAAGGGTTATAAAATCTGTCTTTTTCTCCTTGCTTTAGGCACAACCAGCAGCGCGAGGCCGCCCGCCCCCTCCCGTGTGAGCAGCGCGCGCAGGCGGTAACCGCCGCGCGCCGCCCCCGGCCGCTTCCCGCCGCGCGCCGAAGCCGCAGGCGGTGCCAGGGGCGGGCGGCACCGCCCCCGCCGCCGCGAGGGCGGGACGGAGCCGAGGGCGCCCGGCGGGCGGCGGGGCTGGAGGAGCCGCGTGCCGGGGAGGAGCAAGAAGGCCGCGGCGATGGCGGGGCGGGGCGGGGCGAAAGGCGGTTGGAAACCGTTGGGTGCCGCTGCCGCCATCGGCCTGCCCGCCATGGCGCGGGCCTGCGGGGCAGGGGGGCCGGGCTGAGGCTGGGCCGGGGGAGAGAGGGATTGTTTCTTCGTTAGTTAACTGCCTGCTCTCTTTCCCTTCAGCGCCCAATCCTGTAAGTAAAAGTTCATGTTAGGTGTCAGCAAAATGCCATGAAATCCCCCCGAGTTGAGACTGTTCTGCTGGCAACAGCTATTAGCATATTCACGTGCTATTATTTTATTTATTTGAAGCGAGGCTATAACGAGTACAGCTTCTAATGCTTTTATCAGAGCTCTCAGTGCGGGTTGAGCAATTCTGTCTTACACTAACATTTCAGATGTCAGAGCAGTATTTGTAGTATGTGTGTATGGTACTTTGTGAAGAGTGTTTGCTGAGACACCAAAATGAGGTGTTTATTGCATTAGTACTCCTATTTAGGCAGTTTTTATTCAGATTTCAAACTGCCTTTTTATATGGTATTTAACTTTTAATATCCCGTATCTTACAGCATTGATGTCCAATGGCACAATACAAAAGGGAATATTGTTGGATGTATATTCACCAGCAGATTGAAGAACAAATAAAATTAAGCATTTCATATTGTATGAAAAGCCCCATTGTACTTCTTGGAAGACAGTTTCCTTTTGTTCTGTTAGTTTTCTTTACAAATTCTCACCTAAACCTAAAATTGACAGGTGTGATTCTAAATTAGAAAATATTAACAGGAGAATAATATTGAGGTACTTTTTCTTTCTAATATATTTTGTTAAAATTTAGTAACAGTGAAGGTCATATGCAGATCAACAATTGCAGTTTGTGATAAGCATTCTTTATTATTGAAACAACTTTCTATGGAAATGCTTAGCAGCAGCATTGGTAATTTTGTTTACTGCTATAGCTGTTACTGAACTCTGAATCATTATGTTAAATATGCTTTTCATAAACATTTATTATAACACAAAAGTATTCTCCAAAACAGACACATTAATAGCAACCCTCGACTCCAGTATTCACATGCTTTTATTTGGACATGCACAAAATAGGCGTAGCTCCAAAGGATCATTTTTTTTTTGTATATCCACAGTGCAGTTAACCAAAGTTCAACAGAAGTGCATTTACTTGTAAGCCGCTTGTGTAATAGTTTGTATTCTTGTTCATGGAGATCTCATTCAACAATTTGCAGAATTTGGTTTACCTTTGGCACCACCGTGTGGCAAATGTGTGAATTATTTGATGAAAGAATAATCCAGTCTTTTTAATTAATATAGTCTCCAAACATACAGAAAAGGAGAAGAAGTATGCAGTATGAAGTTTTGTGTGATGGGATGTGACTAACAGTAACACAGAAACTGCTGTTTGCTAAAAAAGGGCAAGTGTCCTCTTTATGAGAAGTGAAAAGCCTAGTCGAAATGATGTCCTGGCCTTCTGTCATTTAAATAATCTTTTACAGAAAAACTTAATAGAGTAATAACAATCATTGGAAAGGCAATGTCGAAGTTTCTATATCTGGTCACGCAGCTGTAGTTAGATTAATAAAGTAGTTGAGAGAAGACTCTTGTAGAGCTGCTACAGGAAAGGCATGAGCCATACTAACCATACCAACCACGCTAACATAGGTCTCTCACTGGTTTGTCCAGTTCGTTTATGGGGCAAGGGAAACGCTTGCTGCACACCACGTTTGGTGGAACTGCGTAATGCTCCCAAAGGCATCAGGGGAGGCAGCCTGAGAGGACACTGCGAGCAGCGGAAATTTCGGGGGCAGGGAGGTGCTGCTGCTTTGCTAGGCAGTTCACAGCTCAAAGGTGCGGGTGAAGTTCACACCTTACTGCATGTGAACTGTACTTTGGGGGAAAAGACGCAATAACTTTTCCTAAGAAGAAGCTCCTGGTAGACAGCGGCTGTCCTAGAAAGATACACGGGGTGTCTTCTGCCCTAGCTTCTCTTCTCCGAGGTGGGGGAGTAATCGAGGAAGAGCCAGACGCCTCCGGGTGAAGATGTGACCAATTCTGAGCGGGATTTGGCGAATCCTCCACGTACCTGTTCAGCTCCTGTTTACTTCCTACCCAAGCAAAGACAATAAACGCATGATTTTTTTAATCCAAATGAAAACGGAAAATGAAAATGCTAAAAGCCCCGCTCATAAAAACGAAGGGACGTGACCCGTAACGTCTGTTTCTAACGGCAGGCGATTTAAACTCTCAGCACAGCCGCCCAGCGCGCCGCTTGCCACGGACCGCCTTCCTCAGCGGCGCGCGGAGCCCCGCCCTTCCTGCAGGCGCCGCGGCTCCCCATTGGCCGGCGGCGGGGCTATATATGCACGTCACGCGGCGGCGCACTTCCTTTCGCCCCGCGCCCGGCGAGCCCTCTACACGGCGTTGTCCCCGCGTGAGTCCCGCGCGGTGCGGTGCGGCGCGGCGCGGCGCGGCGGGGGGCGCACGGCGCTATGCGCACCGCGACACCCACGGTCGCCCCCGGCTGCCCAGGCCCTGCCGCGAGCGAGGCTGAGGCCTGAGATGGGCGAGGAGCGGCCCGGGCCGCCAAAATGGCGGCTGGGCCCCGGGCGGGCACGCTGGCCCGGACCCTGCTTCCCACACGTGTCTGATCCGCGGTGTTTGTGTCCCCCCACCCACATGTCTCATCCGCGGTGTTTGTGTCCCCCAGCACACACACACACACACACATATACACGTGTCTGATCCGCGGTGTTTGTCGCGGCAGGTTCCCTGTCGTCGCTTCTAAAGGGAAACCCCACAATGTCCGGAGGTCTCGATGTCCTGCAGATGAAGGAGGAGGATGTCCTCAAGTTCCTCGCTGCTGGGACCCACCTGGGAGGCACCAACCTCGACTTTCAGATGGAGCAGTATATCTACAAAAGGAAGAGCGATGGTGAATTGATGGGGGGTGGGCGGCCCTGCCTGTAGCTGTTTCAGGCAGCTGGGAGTGTTGTGGGCGCAAAGCAGGAAAGTGTCAGTGCTTGAGCTTTGCAGTGGCTTCTCTGTGGCCTGAAAGGTACAGGACCCCTTAAAAACCAAAAGAGTAGGCCCAAAAGTGTGGGGTTTTTTGGGGGTTTTTTTTTTTTTTGGCTTGTTTCTTAGAACATAATCAGTAAAAGTTTAAGCTTTTGTGCTACTTTTTATTTTAGCAATAAAGCACTTTAGATGCTTTTATAGTAATTTCTGCTCTTTATGCTGTTTTTAAAGCAGCTGCACTGTGCTACAACTTTACAGCTCGTATCGGACCTGTTCTGTGTTGGTTGAGGTTGGATATGTGTTATGTTAAAGCCATATGGACTGGGTTTTGCTGGCACAGAAGTTCTTTCTCAAGTGGAAGATAAGAGTAATTGAAGTTATATGATCAGCTTAAAGTGTGATTCTGGTGAGGATTCTGTGTTCACTCTAGATTCTTGTTATTCGTAGGTATTTACATCATCAACCTGAAGAGGACCTGGGAAAAGCTCCTCCTGGCAGCCCGTGCCATTGTTGCCATTGAGAACCCAGCTGATGTGAGCGTCATCTCCTCTAGAAACACCGGACAGGTATGGACCTTACTGGTCAGGAAGCCTCAGGTTTTGGGAGCGATACCCTCTGGCCTTGCATAATACTTGCAGGTGGCACCTTGAAGATAAAAGTGGTGATCCTAAGTTTGGCACTTGAGCACTTTTCTTGAAGCGTGTGTTTCTGTCATACTTGCAGTTTAGAACAGATCAGTGGAAAATAAACACCCTTTGTAAATTCATTTTTGGGATGCTCCTTCCCATCATTCCTTGAGTTCTTAGCACTGCTTTGGAGGGAAAAGGAGCATCTGATAAAAAAAAAAAGTTTTGAAAAAAAAAATATATTTTGAAAGAAAAAATGTTTTATTATTGAGCATGGAACACTAACAAGTGCATTTTAAATATTTTGTGTATTTCTGCATCTATAGATTTTCAGAGAAACATTCTGTTACACAAAGGGACACAGCCTTCAAATAAAGTCTGACTGGCTGCTCAGGCTTACCTGTGAGCATAGCTTTTCTTAGAATAATCCAGGTAGTGGAGTGGGTGGATTTACAGGAGAAGAGCGTGGCCTTCTCCGTTTGACCTGCACACTGTTAAAGCTTGATGCTGAGGCCAGTCCCTGGCCAATGAGCTCTCAAGTGTCGGAAGTGTGCTACAGCAAGCCACGCGGCAGGGATTTCGCTGACACCAGGAGAGGAGCTCCCTCCATGATTGGTGTTTGATAGTAGTCCTTGCTACAGACCCAGCTGAGAACTGAGAAGTTGAAAGCTGCTACGTGTTGGTAAGAACTGGTGACTGCAGCCTTAGTGCACACTGTTGATACTTAATAGTCCTCTTATTCTTGTGACTGAAGTTACTCTACTGGATATAGAATAGATTTAGAGATAAGGCAAGGAATTGGGCTCCCTTTTTCATAGAGTGTTTATTTCTTCTTCCCTTTTCATGATTTTATTATGGAAAATTAACTTCAAAATAAAATGGCTCAACTTTTTCCAAAACAGCCTTTTGTTCTGTATTCCTGACTTGCTGCTTTTGATCTTTTTAATTCCTTGTGTCAGAATTTATTGTTTATTACATCTCCTTAGCGCAGAGCTGGTGAGTGAGCCCCAATTCAGACAGTATCAGTTGAAAGCCATGTGTCTCTTCTAACAGCAAACTTGAGCGGCTTAGTTGAAATTGAGTTGTCCTGCTTCACCTTTGCTGTGGTCCATTTTGCAGCGTGCTGTTCTGAAGTTTGCTGCTGCCACTGGGGCTACTCCTATTGCTGGACGTTTCACTCCTGGTACCTTCACAAATCAGATCCAGGCAGCTTTCCGTGAGCCGAGACTTCTGGTGGTTACAGACCCTCGGGCTGATCATCAGCCCCTGACAGAGGCATCCTATGTCAACATCCCCACCATTGCACTATGCAACACTGACTCCCCACTGCGCTATGTGGATATCGCTATTCCATGCAACAATAAGGTAAATGCTTTGCTGCAGTGTTCAAAGCTGGAACGCACCCTAGACTGCTACAAGATGGGATGCTTTTTGCAAAGGCAAGTTGGATTCTGTCTAGCTGGCTAACAAGGTGAAGAGCTAAGTAAAGCCTTTGACAAGAGGAGTTAGGCTGCACACAGTTGGAGCTTGGAGCTGAGGCCATTTTCTGGCCAAGGAACTCTCAAGTGTAGGACGTGTGCTATAGTAACCTGTCAGGATTTTTCACTGAAACCATGAGGGTCTTTGTGGCCTGATGAATGGAGTTTGATAGTCATTCTTGCCACAGCTGTTTGATATGGGAGGAAAGAAGGCAAAGGGAACTGATGGTACCTGATTTTCTTGCAAACAAAATGAAAGGCAAAATTTAGGGGGAAGAGCATCTTTGATAACTAGAAGCTATGAACCAAATTTTTAATGTATGCAAAGTCTGAGCAAGTGTATAAGGGCTGTATGGTCAAGCTGTATTTGTGCATACTTGCATATGTGGTAAGCATAATCCCTTTCTCTTGGGCTCTATATATTTGGGAGAGTGGGCAGTACAAAGGAGGAGAGTTGATTCAAGCTGTGCTATATATTGAAATGTAGTGTGCTGGTGTTATGCGTTTGAGCTTAAAGGACTACGTTTCAAGACATTTTTAAATGCATGGTAGGTTTGTCAGGCATTAGCAAATTGTAGTCTCTAGTGAAGAAATAATTATTTAGTGGATTTTTTTTTTTGGGGGGAAAAAGTGTTTTTTAAAGTTTTGTCTTTGACATAAGACTTAAATACTATTTTTCTATTTCAAGGGGGCGCATTCAGTGGGTCTAATGTGGTGGATGCTGGCTCGGGAGGTCCTGCGTATGCGTGGCACAATTTCCCGTGAGCACCCATGGGAAGTCATGCCTGATTTGTACTTCTATAGGGATCCTGAGGAGGTAGGAGATCTGTGGAAATGTGGTTGTGTGAGATGCTTGTCTGTTCTCCTACCCATCATCTTGTGTGCCTGCCACTGGAGGATAGTTTTTTGCCAATATAATAATTAGACTTTACACTTAGGATGGTGGTTAATTGGTTGTCTTGTCTGCAGTCAGTGCATATTGCCTGATGTGTGTTGGTGTAGGGCATTCTGTTTCTGAGTGACTTCACCTATACCATTGCCTTGCAGATTGAGAAGGAGGAGCAGGCTGCAGCAGAGAAAGCGGTTACTAAGGAGGAGTTCCAGACTGAATGGACAGCCCCTGCTCCTGAATTCACTGCTCCTCCTCAGCCTGAGGTTGCAGATTGGTCTGAGGGGGTGCAGGTTCCATCTGTGCCAATCCAGCAGTTCCCCACAGGTTAGTTTGGGTTCAGGGGGAGGATCTTGGGAGCAGAAGTGAAAATCTGTGTCCAGTTAGCTGCAGACTGCTGTCAGGCTCATTTTCAGAACCAGAGGGAAAACTGAACAGCATTCATCAGGCACTTCATTCTTCTGGGAATGTATTTGTGCATTAACCTTTTTAAGCCAACTTGATACAAGGTGTCTATCTTGGCCACAATGTCCTTGAAAGTCAAATAGGTTGTTGGCTGTTTAAGGGGTACAAGGTCCCCATGGGGTAGTCTTTATGGGTACTTTTTTTGTGGATAGCCAATAAATGCAGTGTGCATAACATGTTCTGCTGGGTGGAAAGAATTAGGAGGTGCAATCAGGGCATTTGTGTTCTATCATTGCAGAGGACTGGAGTGCCCAGCCTGCCACGGAGGACTGGTCAGCAGCTCCCACAGCTCAGGCCACTGAGTGGGTTGGGACTGCCACGGAGTGGTCTTAACTTCAGTGCTGCTGAACTGAGAGGAGAAATAAAGCTGGTTTAATACACATTTCATTTTAGTACATCTGAGTTTTGCTTGGTACTGCTTTATTCCCTTTGGAGTCCATATTTAAAAAAAACTTAACACTAGTGGTGTGAGGGCTAATAATTCTTGTCCAAGGGATGGAGGCGTGTAACCTGCAGGGAGGTAGTTTGCAGACAGCCTGATCTGGTATCGTGGGACTGCTGAGGCTGGTTTGTTATCATTGTCAACAGGTGCTTGCAAAGAGGTTTCTTGGGTCCCTCCTGTTGCCTTGGCCTACCCATTCCACCACCACAGGTGTCCCTTGTGCTTCCTCCAGTTTGCCAGACTGTCACAGAGATGACCACTTGATTAGATACCTCAATCACCAGGAAGAGCTCTCAGAAGTTCTCCTGGGCCTCTGGACTAGCCTTGACAGGGGTATCCTAGCCCTACAACAACTGTACCTCTCTCTGTGCTTTCTCCCATTTCCCAAGCTGATACCATGCCTGGGGATGTTACCCACACAAAACTTTACATGGGTGAAATTACACACTGATGAACAGCTGCCTGCAAGCAAGTGCTTTTAGGCTTCTACTGTTTACCTGAAGTTTTTGAAACAGACTGAAACGTAGCATTGTAGAGCTCTCCTATCTTGCTGGCGTGCCTACTCCTGACATACAAGTCCAGGCCTCTCTGCAGCATGCTGGGAGGGTTGAGGGCCTGCACCTTGGATTCACCCAAGGTCAGTGTGCTGCCCCCAAAGAAGGGTGCTTTATATGAATTCAGAAGGAACTTCAGTGAATACATCTCTGAGCCAAAGGATGAAGTTTATTTAACACACAAACTAAACCAAGTACAGTGATACTGTTTCAGAACTCTAATGCATGACCACAAGGTGTTTGCTTTCTTCCTGTTTTGGGGCCCCAGTACCTTGCCTTGACCCTTATTCCAGTGTGGCATCCTCCACTTTACCTGTCCAGCCAGGGGTTTTGCATTTGCAAGGAGTCTGGCAAAAACGTTGAGATTTCAGAGCATGAAGAAGCCTTTTAAAGCCTCTGCTGGAGACTCTCGAAGTTTACTTCACTACACTGATAACCACTGCACCTGCCTTGGGGTAATAGTAAGATGGCCAGTTTAGCTTAGCTGATTACGGAGAGGTGACTGAGGGAGGGTGTCCCTGGGCTGGTCTCACAGGCACTGAGTGCTTGCCACAGGTGGTGAGCAGGAAATGCTGAGTTAGGAGGAGGCAAGAAGTAGGTACCCGCTCTTAGAGGCAAACATACAGCTCAGGACAATATTATTTTGTCCAAAGCGTTAGAAATGTTGTCAGTCCCTGTCTCATATGCTAGGTTCAAATCCTCATGCATTTGCTGCAGAGCAGGGACTTGAACATATTTCATGCCTGCCAGAAGAGTGATCTGGCCATTGGGCAACTGATTTAACAGCAGACAAAAAGGGACAGTTCATCTCCACTGAAGAGCAGACCTGGCACCATCGGGTCTCCTCTGCCTGCACAGGACTCGGGGTTCTTGTTCCTGCTCTGTGTCTACTGAGAACATCTAGACTGTGCAGTGTGGGTCAGTGTCCTCATGAGGGTTTGGGGCAGCCCGTAGGTCTTATGCTCAGTGTCTTCTACTAGGATTCATTTCAGCAACTATCCCTGCTCAAAATGGAGCACAGAAGAGTTCTGAAACCCCTTTTGAATCTCTGAGCCTTCAGTATTCCTATCACAGAATGTTTGGGGTTGGAATGGACCTTCGGAGATCACCTAGTCCAATCCAATACATAAGTTGAATGCCACTTATCAGGATCATCTTTGCTACCAAGCAGACACATCAGAGGGCACAGATGTCTTAAAATAAAAGCCGGTTGGTTGTTGAGTTGACTGTGCTGGCAGCAGTTTCATTGAAGATATTGATTATAAGTTATATTTCAGCCTTCCAACAGTTAGTGATTACTACCTTGGGCATCCCACACAGTACAGTAAAATGGATTTGGCCTCTGTTATATTCTTTTTTTTCCCCTCTGTGAAAAATGCCTATTGCTATAAAATTGGCTACAGGTTCTTAATCTGTTAATACAAAGAAGAACAGGTGAGAAGGAATTTATCCTAAAAAGAAAAAAAAAGATCGTCCATTCCTTAGAGGGGCCAGGACACAAATCTGAGTTAAGTGATTCTGTGCAATCCCTGCAGCTGAAAAGTGTTACCGTTCAAAGCTGCAAATTGCTTAAGCAGCCAATATCCAAATCACCTTTGCAGTACTGAATTTGGAGCTGGAAAAACATGTGTGGGAGGAAGGTCACTAGAAAAATGACTGAGGCTTATTAGATTCAAGGAAATAAAAAAAAAATGTATGTAGAAGCTTCGGGCACTCTGTTTGCTTCTCTAATGGTTAATAAATTGGACATGGAGACAGGAGATCCTACTTCTGCATTTTTCATTGTCTCCTGGGAAATCTGTAGGCATTATACAGATCTATACTGCAGATCTATACAGATCTATACTGCTTTGCCTCAATCCCAAACTATTCCCACACTTAAGCCAGAGTTCTTTAGCTCTGTCCTGCTTCACATTTCACAGAGTCCAGCAATATCTTGAATAATTATGCTTTTTATTTTCCTTACACAAGCCCTAAGCTCTGTTTTGTATATAGGGTAAAGCCTAGCTGTCCCTAGGTCTCAGGCCTGAGTTGAGGCCCTTTGCAAGGTGGAAAAAACGTTGGAACATCTCATCTCTGGGTCTGGGATGTCCTTGTTTCAGAAGGGGTTCAGATAAAGCCCTTCCTTGGCCCTAGAGGGATGGTTGCTCCACTAAGTCCCCCTTACCATTGATCAAATGCTGTTAACTTAATTTATGCCTCACACTTTATGTATAATTAGCTTAGAAAATATTACTCTGCTTGTCTGGCCGAGTTTCCTGACAGGGATAAACAGTTGCGCTATTGAACCTGTATTTCTGGATATAGGTTTTCCTTCAAGTAGTGTAACTCAACACAGGAAATAGCTTTGCACTCCCTTTTTTTTCCAGGCCCCTAAAAGTGAGCTGATTCCAGAAGGCAATTTGTAATAGCAGTGGACCATGTGTTGGTGGTGGCAGTAACCCAGCTTGATTGTCTTTCATTGTCTTCAAGTTTGGTGTTGTGGCTGATCCTAAAAGCGGGGCAAATGTATCACTGAGTCAGCAGGGAGCAATTCACTGTTTCTTAGGGGGAGAGAGAGCAGTTTATTTGTTTCTGTTTGTCACTTCTTTGTTTGTTTGTTTGTTATTTTGGTCATTTTTGTCATTGGAGTATTCTCATTGATCTAGTCATAGTTCCAAAGTCCATGGGACAGATGCCTGTTGTGATAATAATAGGATCAGTAATAATGGTTGGCCTCTGTCCTCCTCTTCCTAGCACTGCACTTTGCTCTTTACAAGATATCACAATGGCAGGTAATACAACCAAAGGAGATGTTTCTGTGCCTAATGCATTTAGGGACTGCAGGATCCATCAGTGGACATTCAGACTCCTGCTGTGCCTGTCCAACCTTTGTTGGACTTCTGTAAATTGTGTCAGAGACTAGAATGAGCTTTTGTTATGACAGGGTGCACTCACACTGCTCGTTTCTGTGCCGTGGCTAGAAACCCCACGGTGAGGCAGAACAGCCCAGGAAATCTGATCTGAGGCTTCCCTCCTCATTTGTAATGCTAAATTTAAGCATTAAAACCTAAATTATTAACCTTGGTCTTGGTACCAAGGGCTGTTTTTCACCTTACCTCTAGAGCAAAGGTAATGCTGAGGGGGAAGGAGGTAATTTGGATATTTGCCTTTTGCATCTGAGCTAGCTAAAACCAATATGGTTTAGGTGACCTTAGCCCCTTTTCCTTACTGTCAAGGATAGCTATGTTCACAATAATGGCTTTTTGGGAGCAGGAAAACACCTGCGCATTTTTCCCGTCTGGAAGGTTTTAGGTTGATCCTCACAAATAGGTTGCACAGCTGTAAAGTGCTGATTAGATTGTCTCCAGGACCCCAGTAGATGGGGCTGTTAGCCCTGGTTTGTCCTGTTTCAGCTGTGGTTGGCAGCACAGCCAGAGCAGCTGGGCAGCGCAGGCCTTGGGAGGGTGCCTGACCCACCAGCAACCCGAGCAATGGGCAGAAGTGCCCCTGCAATCAGTACTGTTGACTTCCCTGCAGTATTTGATACGTGTGGGAGCCAAATAACTCCACCAGGCCTGCGAGAGGCTGAAATGGGAATACTCTGAAACGGTGCTGATACTGCCCTTCACCTTGTGCTGCGCTGAGGAAATGGTTTGGGGGGGTCAGTTCTCCTGTAGGCAGTGTTGCACTCTGGCCTCACGGGGAAGCTATTCAGCTGCAATAACCTGCATTGTCCTCAGCCATGTGAGTTTATAAGCTTTAATAGCATCTTTTCCTGCTTTTCTGCTTCCCCTTAGCAAGATGGTGCCCTCTTACTGGGCTTGTAATACTTTTTGCAATTGCACGTAACTACAATTTTTGTGTCTTGGTGTTAAACTTGATGCTTCCATGCTCAATGGCAAGGCTTAATCCCTTCTTATTAAATATGCCTAAGGAAGCAGCTGTGGTTTTTGTTATCTTCCAGTGCAGAAAAAAAAAGTGTTCATAATTTAGGATGCCTTGAAAACTTTCTAGCTCTTCTCTCCCACTAGATTTAGTGCTGTCAGCATTTCTAGAGTTGCTTGTCTTCTCCCTTGTGGCCCCAAAACTCACAGGTAAGTGAATTCAGGTTATACAATTCAGTATTTCCTTTGTTTAAACAGGTAAATTTAAGGAACACATGGAAAGAGAAAGTGCATGAGTACTATGTTCTTTCACTAGTAATTCTGTTGTTAGAGAATCTAACTTAATAAGCAATATTTAAGAAAAAAAGGATTTTTTTATTGCTCACAAGGCTTTTTTTTTTTTTAAGCTCCTCTAAGTAACATTTCTGCACCTGGTAGAGTGAGATTTTATAAGTTTCAGGTGCTAGAGGCTGTAGTGCTGCTTCATTTTTTTTTTTTTTTTTTTTCTGCAATAAGGGGTGCAAGGTAGGAACTCAGTTGTTACTGATTGCTTTTCTTTGTGATGGCTTTAGAAATGCCTTTGAGCCTTTCCCTAGTCTGAGGTAGGGACAAGCTGATCTCGAACTTGTTGGTGGCTCCCTAGGAGGCAAATCCATTTTGTTTGCATGCTGCATACAGCCAGCTGTTCTTTATCAGCCCTTTCAAAGCTCCAGAATCTTGTCTTGAAAATACCAGCAACTAGTTTTGTGTATTTCAGGTTCAATCATCTGAAAAGATGTGAAAATAGCTTAAATCTTGTTTTTGTTTACCTAACTATGCCTCAGGCTCTTTCTGCTAAGCTTTTGGGTTTTTACTTCTGTTTGGTTTTCCTTATATGAAGGCTGCCTGTTTGTGTTTTTGTTTTAAAAGGAGAATTGACTTTTCTCGAACCATACCTTGAACATAAACATGGAAACTTAATTAAAATCTCAAATATGAGATGTGTGATAAGATGCTGAAAGTTATCAGCACTACTGAGTGGCTCCTCTGTGGATCTTTCCTCTTGCAGTTGCAGGTTTGGTCTGTACTGGCTAAAATGCAATGTAATCCCTGGGAACCAGGAGTAGAAGTTGCTCTGTTCGGATGAATAAATATCAAGTCTTTGTATCTATTTAACTTTATTTTAAATTTGAGGAGATTTTTCTTTTATTGTTAGATGAATAATGGTTTGGCCTTCCTTCTAGATTTCATTTTGTAGGTATCTGTAGTAAAGCAGGGTGTCTCTTGAATGAAGTCTTGTTAGGAAAGGCTCAACATACATGTCTGATATGGGAAAGCTTCTATAGGATTTTCTTGTATCTTGAGCCTGATTTTGTGATTAGAACTCCGGAGGCTGTTCTGCCAATAAGAGAATTGCAGAGCAAAGTCTAGAGCAGGACAATGAATGGCTTTGGTCAGAACTCTATTGCCAGTGTTGCAAACCAGTGAGGAGCAACACGGAGATCAGGAACAGAGCGTGCTGCACTGTTGTTTCCTCCTCACTTCCTTCTCTCTCCTTCCCAGAATGACTGAGACTTTTCTTCTAGGTTTGCTACTGGGCTCCCACATGTTTTGTCTCCTGCGGCCTTTCCCTGTACTTTTGGGAATACCATTGGTCTTGTGGTGGTCACACAGGGCTGGAAGCATGGAATGGCTGGGCCCTTGGGCTGTGCTCTCCCCATCAGCCTCCTTAGCACACAGGCTGGGATCCATTACTCTTCCTGGCAGAAATTCTGCTTGCCCATCCAATGGTGCTGGTGAAGATCTCCTCAACACCAAGCTGCTCTCTGTGCCTGAGGGTGCTTCCTCATCAAGCCCAGGGATAGTTTAACTGCTGCCTGAGCAGTGTGTTGCTGATACCTCAGGTGCCCCTGCAGTAAAGTGTGCTAGGCACATTCTGCTGGATCAGGTAAGACTTAAGATTGTTAGGAGTGGCTCTTGCTGACACTGAGCCCTCCGCATCCCATCTCTCACGTGCTGGCAGGCACATTTCTAACTGTGTAGCTTTAGGATAACTGGTTACTGTGGGGGTAAAAAGAGCTCTCCTGCCTGCTTAGTGTTTGCTCCAGTGGACCTGGGTAGTAGTTTGGTGTCAATAGCTGTTCTGATCTTCAGGCTGCTGCCATGACTGATGGGGGAACGGCCTGTGAGTTGTCACACATGCACCCTGAAGCCCCCTCCTTACCTTTGCCAGGTGGAGCAGTAGCCTTGCAAATAGGTTTAAATAGGTGTTGTTTTAGCAACTCTGTCCTGCATCATCTTTGCTGTTAGCACGAGACGTGGATGTCCTAAGAAGTAGGTACTGCAATCTGAGGATGCTTGCTGACTGCCAGCGTGTTAATGCTGGCTCTGCTCCAACTCCAGTTAACCCAAAGAGGATAACAATTTGAAATGCATTTAGTAAATGAACCATGACTAAGGGAAGTTGAATCAGCGCTGAATCAGGCTGGATGTGTTCTTGGAAGGGAGGTGTGTGATTCAGTGGCAATGAGAAGTGATGCAGGAAGCTTAATCCTGCCCTGGCTGGGAAAGAAAATCAAGTGTTGTCAATACCTAGGGGTGCTGTGGAGAGAGGCTGTACTAAAGATGAAGGTAACTAACTTTGGGGTAAGATGGCAAAGGGTGATTAAGTTTTACCTGTAGTGTCCTGCTGCAGAGATGTGAACTTTGCCTAATGTCCAGGACAATTTTTTTATTTTAAAAACTTGGTTGTGGCTACTGGTAATTCCTCTGTGTTCAGCATGGATATGTAATTATTATTCCTGGGCTTTGAACTGGAGTAATGCTGTGAGCATTGTGCATCTGTGCCATCCACTCATGAAGTGATTGTTCTGGCTATTTGGTGGATAACCAGTTCAAATACAAGTATTTGGCTTAGCTCAAAGGGTAAAGTGTTACAGCTGCATAACCAGATAATGACTTATCCTCTTTCATGACAATAAGATAAACTCTCCAGAGCCAGTAGAAGTATAAAACTATTTATGCTCCTTGTTATTGATGTTGATTTAAAAAGAAAAAGTGGATGAAAGAGAATGTCAGGTACTTGGCTTGCCCTAGGGACTGTTTACAGCAGACCCAGACTGCTGCCACTCAAGGGGTTTGGCTCTGTCCCCAATGCTTAGGGCAGTGCTCAGGGCAGTGCAGAGCAGAGCTTTCCCCACTGCCTGCTCCTTGCTGCTGTGGCACACTGCTGTCCCCATGCAGGGAAGATCACAGGCTCCTTGTGGTTTGATTTGCTGCCAACACAGCAGGGCAGTATCTCTGTTTGGCAGATCAGTTGGGTCAGCTAGGCTCAGCGGTCTATCCAGCGTTGCTCAAGAGAGTGGTTTGGGCTCACATCTTGTCATACCTCTGCAAAACTATCCTTCCTCTCTTAGCCCCACTAGCATGTCTGATGTGCAGGTTCTTGTGTCCCATTTTCTAGGCTTGTATGTCTGTTCTTATACCTTGATTTTGGAGGAACTGTCTTGCTAGAGGACTGATTGGGGTCTGAGTTAGTGTTTCTCAGTGGAAATCAGCACAGCTGGGTGAGATGATGTCATTTATCAGTGTGGTGTATCAACGACCAACCTGGACACCTTTTGCCTGCTTGGTCCCTGACAGGCTGTCAGAGAGACCTTCCAATTACATCATTTAAACACAAGGTCAATGTTGGGGGCCTGTTTGGACTGAGCTCAAGGTGGCCTTTAGGTGTTATCCATTTAATCTATGCTGCTTGCACACAAGCAAGCTCTGGTCTCAAACACTGGCATCCTGCCTGAAATGTTAATCTGAAGGTTCAGCAAATTAAGCTTTAGTCAGACCTCTGGCTGGCTGCTGTCCTCAGGGAGTCTGTGGGGCACTCCAGGCAGTGCCGGGATGCCTTTTTGAAGCAGTGCAGCCTCTTGTTTGTGAATGGTGGTTAGGCACCACACTTGAGCTCATGGCTCCTGTTGGAGTGCAATCCTGTGACAGGTTATCTGCTGCCAGTGGTTTTTCACCAAATACAAGTTATATAGAGGAGCAGAAAAAAATGAGGGGGCTCATATAGAAAGCTCCCAAGTAAGTGATTGACAGTGGCTCAGCGAGGGAGGACTTCTGTCCACCTTTTTCTCTGCAGAACAACCTGCTGATGGTTGGAGGAGGATGTGGTGTGGAATTAGAATCCCTTTGCCCTGCCCTCAAGTCTCTGCTGCTTTTGTGGGGGAGCTGAGACTGGTGAAACAATCTGTAAGATCACCAATTTTGTTGGTGAGACAGGATCACGGAGAGGTTGGGTTTCTTACCTGTATAGGCAAACTGTATTTAAAAGCTGTCCTCACAGGCATGAACATGTGCTGGTGTTTCATGTTTCCATCTCTTACTCTTCTTTAAAAGTAATAGATAGCCTGTGAAAGATCTTCAAGTAAAGAAGTGCAGCTGCTTGGCAGAAGGTAACCTGGCTGCAGATGTGCTCCAGCCCATTTGACTGGCACAGGTCAACAGCAGAGTCAGCTCCTGCACTCTGAGTACGGAGCTGAGCCCAGAGCACATTGTAACTGAAAGTGTGTTGATGGTTAACTAGTTATTTTTGCATAGACAGTGTTGAAATACTTCTGCCTCTTTTTCATCAGTAAAGTGCTGGGCTTCTGCTTGTAAAAAACATTTCCTCTTCTTCTGTTAAGATGGTTTGGTTGTGCTGGTT